>CM041778.1:183757334-184057149 GCA_023374045.1 Limonium bicolor | reverse complement strand
TCAACTCCATCCCCCATTCTCATTGGAATTACAGATTTTTTCCCATTTGGTCCAATACATAGTTTTTTGTGGCACCTGACCACCAGAATGAGCAATCATGGGAATCCATCTTCTTGATATGTGTTTGGGATTTGAATATAGACATGAAAGAGGGGTATAGACATTAAGAACATGGATGTTAAGACAGATCTCGCAGCTTGGGACATGGGTCTACTCACTTTTGGATTCTTTTTCTGAGCGACATCTAGTAAATAACCTAAAGGTCTCAGTTTTATTTCTTCCAATCTTGGTGGGGAGAGACCTAGGTATTTCTTGAAAAGGGTAACAACCTGAACATTGAGGGACAATGCCATCTGAGCTTTGACCGGGGGGGTTGATTTTCTTTACTGAATATGATTTCAGATTTCTGATGGTGATTTCATGTCCAGAAGCTTTGAGGAATTTGGAAATAATGTGACCTAGAAACTCTACATTGGTAGGATTAGCACCCCATACAGAATCATATCATCGCCAAAGCTAAATGAGTGATACACGGAGATTCTTTGTTGATAGATATACCCTGTACAGATTATCATTCATAGCTTATTGATAGCTCTAGATAAGGCTTCCTGAGCAAGAATAAAAAAGAAATGGAGAGAAAGAGGATCTCCTTGTCGAATTCCCCTTTTTTGAATGAAATTTTTTCAGGGTCCATGATGATGATAGCTCCTCTTACAGAAGTATACAGTTCATAACGGGGGTTCTCCAAAGGTCTGGGAATCCCATTGCTCTAAGGATGTTATCAATAAAGGGCCACTCTATCCTGTCATACGCTTTACTCAGATCAATCTTACAGGCAAACAGGGGTTCTTTTTGTGCTTTGGACTTGGCTATTTTGTTGTGGAGTTCCCCAGCTAGGATGACATTATCCGTAATCAGTCTTTTTGAACAAAACCTGATTGATTTTCAGAAATGATCTCAGGGAGAAGAGGTTGAATTCTATTGGCTAATACCTTGGTAACAATCTTGTAGGTGAAATTGCATAGAGCTATGGGTCTGAAGTTATTAAGATGAGTAGCTCCAGGAATTTTTGGGATAAGGGTAATATAATAGTCATTCAGAGAGGGGGCAGGGGCTGACCTTTGAGGATATTAAGGACCATCTGAGTAACTTGATCTCCTAAAATATTCCAAAACTGTTTATAAAACTTGCCATTGAAACCATCAGGTCCAGGGGCCTGGTCACTACCCAGGTTTTTGACAGCTACCAGGATCTCAGCAATGGTATATTTTTGAAGAGAGGAATGTGGTCTGCAGTGAGGATATTATCCACTAGATCATAGAAGGCTTCAGGGTTTCAATGGTAGTATTCCTAAAGAGCTTTTGAAAATGGTTTCTAGAAATGACTTCCAGCTCTTCCCAATTAAAAGCCATATTGCCATTATCTTTTTCAAGACCAAATATTGTATTTCTCCTTTTATTAGCCGTAGCCTTGGTGGGGAAATAAGCTGTATTCCTATCTCCTTCTCTAATCCATTTATCTCTCGATCTCTGTTTCCACCACACCTCTTCTTTGTAGTGTGAAGCAACTCAATTTCAGATAAGAGTCTCTTTCTATTTGAGACACTACCAACAGTTTGATTGGAGAGACCAATTTTATGCAGCTCCTTTGTTTTTTCTCTGATTTATTACGAACCTTAAAAATGCTCCACCCACCCAAGAAAGAAACTTATTCTTACACCTGGCCAGATTTTCCATAAGATTACACTGAGAATTTCTCCAACACTCCTCCACAATGATTTTACACTTCTCATCCAGTAACCACATGTCTTCAAACCTAAAAAGGCTTTCAGGTTTTTTATGAGAACCTAACAACTTAATAAGAAGAGGACAATGGTCTGAAAAGTCTCTAGGGAGATGTTGAACAGACAAGGCAGGGAAAAAACTTTGGGCCTCAGAAGAGATGAAGACTCTATCTAGCCTACTAATCGAAAGGTGATGATCATATTGACAATTAGTGAAGGTAAAGGGGGTTCCTAAAAACCCAGCATCTACAAGCCCAGCCCTTCTCACTGCCTCTCTAAAGGGGGCCATATGGGCATCACTCCTAATCTTACCTCCTTCTTTCTCTTTTCAAACATAATTTGGTTAAAATCCCCTGCAACTATCCAGGGGATACTAACCTGTCTACTAAGAGCTACCAACAACTTCCAAGACAGAAACTTAAACTTCCAGTTTGCCCACCCATAAAAACCAGTGAAATTAAAAGTACTCATACCTGGGAGAGTGGAGAGTGACGTCCACAGCAATATGATGAGCAGAGGAGTTAATGACAGAGATATTAGTTCCTTTTTCCACAAAAAGGCCAGACCACCACTTCTTCCCACACTAGGCACACATATTCCATCATATATATTCCAACGCTTGAAAATTACTTCCATCTGATCAGTAGAACTATGGGTCTCCATCAAAAACACTATCTCAGGTTTGTGATACTTGAGCATCCTCCAAACCCAAGAAACTGCCTGGGGTCGACCCAAACCCCGGCAGTTTAAACTGAGGCAACTCATTTTGACCGGCAGCCTTGCTTATCAGCAAGGTCTGCCGTTTTAGAAAGACTTCAAGGCTGTCAGACTCCTCTATTTCTTCCTCCAGAACAGGAGTAGATTTAATCATAAGAGAGGCTGAGGTTTGAGGACTTTCCTTTTTTTAAACACAGATTTGACAGGGCCTAGAGACAAAGAGGAATGAGCTTTTTGTTTTCCAGGTCTTTGGCAGAGAGGGGGAGAAGGATCTATAGGGACAGCCGTGGTGAGGGGAGCAATTGGAGGATTGGTGAATAAAGTCAGCTTTCCAGAACTTGAGTCACTGATGGGGGAGGAATTGGTTGATGGAGTCAGGGCTATTAGGTTTCTTAAAGGCATCAGACCCAAAGAAAGAGATAGCAGCCTCCAATCAAACTGTTTATAACCCTGACTGCAGGGATTGGTTGGCACTTTGTGTAGGAACTACTCCAGAATGGTGGTTGTGAATGTACGGGTAAGGGTACCAAGAACTGGGTGAAATTGGGAATTGGGGAGCTGATATTGTCCCACCTCTGAGCTTCAGACACAGTCTGGACATGTGAGGGGCTATTAGTGGGAAACTGGGATGAAGAAGGGAGAAAAGGATAGGCAGAGGATTAACTGAAGGGGACTGGCTATAGGCTTTCAGCAATAGAGGAGGTTGGGGTTAAAAGAGATTGGATCGGGGCTGGTATAAGGGAGTTTAGAGGTCTGGAGATTGGATTGTAGAGCTAAACCGGGGAGGGTTAGTATTAATCTTTAGACCTGGGGGATATTGGTAGCCAAAGACAGATCAACATTGACACCGAGGAAGTAGAAGTGTATAAAGAGCTTTGATTACCAAAAAATTTCCTTGATGAGCCCTTCTTTCCTCCATTTTTGCATAAGGATTTCAACAGTGACAGGGGCCAGATTACTTGCATTCTCAGCCCGGATCCAAGGTCCAAACCTTTCAATATAATTTGGGTTGTCTTGGAGATGGAGCATTCATTCATAGTATGGGTGATCCTACCACAGACATAGCAGAAATTCGGGAGATTCTCATAGGACACTCTACAGATTCTTTTAACGTGACCAGTTGTAACAATCAATAACCGACAGAGAGGGGTCGTCTATGTTAATCTCTATCTTGAATCTAAGGACACGAGAAAGGAGAGGATTCACCTTATCTGGAAATTCAAAAGAAGTTCCCCAATCTTTGAGCTAGCAGAATAGCTGAAGATCTATTACAGAATCCAATAGGTAAACCATGAATGCCCACCCAGATGTTTATGGTTTTGAAAATATGTTCCCCGAAGCTGAGAGAAGGGTTCAGAGGTTTAATGGCTAGCAATCTGTTTTGATAATGCCACGGGCCATTAGCAAGGATTTGTTTGGCTTCAGTTTCAGAGGAAAAGAGAAAGGAGAAGGTATTGTACTCAACTTCATTGACACGTAGGTGGGGTTTGGGTTTCCAAATCTGATTCATAAAATTTTGCATGAGCTTAGAGTGAATTCTATTCGGATGCCACACTTTTCCAACTACAGCCCGCTTGTAATCAGTGTTCGACGGGTCAATGATTAACGGTTCTAAATCGGAACTTTCTGTTTCAGCTGGGTGCAGGTTAAGGTTTTCCCAATTTCGGAGCATTTTTTCCATGGCTAAACTCTGTACTCTGGGGAAATGGACAGCGAAGAGGAAGTCGAGAAGAAAGGAGAGGATAAACACACCGAGTTTATCATATACAAGGATGAATCTAATTAGCCTTACTATTCCACTATTACACGGTATCATAATTTCTTCTGCAAACCCTAGATTATCTGCAGATATTATGTCTGGAAAATCCCAACCTATGGCAGATAATAGAGGGTTAGATTTACCTCTACTATTCAATCTCACCGTGGAGATTCGTAGTCGATCTCCTTCTCAAGCTCACTTCGCCTCTTCGGCTTCTCCACAGCCACACCCAACGAGATCCGATCGACGTGCTGCTCAGAGCAACAGCCTTTGCTCCTCCAACTTCCTCTTTCTGCTTTGTTTTCGCATTCAATGCCCCTCCCTCCTTCTAATTCATGGGCAGCTCCTTTCTGAGAGCTAGCACACAAATGTGCAAATAACTCATGATGAGCTATAGAATTCTCGTTGGGTAGAAGTTTCACAACGAAGAAGAACGGGGAAAAAGGGTCGCGCGCGTGGGAGCGCGTTCTTCCCTTTACTTTCTCTCTCTCTCTTTAGTCATCCGGTTTTTGTTTCTTTGCTCTCTCTTCTTGTTCTTCCTCAATCTATTCCTCTTGAAATCTCTCGCTGGCAGACAAGTAACTTAGATCTTCATGTCATCTCCATTCTCTTCCTGAGGTTGCGCCTCTGCCATAAAAAAAAATAACTAGGAGTACTGCATCTCGCACAACAAGATTGAAGAATCGAAAGCAGTTGAAATAAAAAAACGAGAGAGGCTTGTCTCCTTGGCTAGATCCGAAAACCGGAAGGAAAAACAGAGAAAACCCTACCAAAAAGTCTTGAGCGTCATCTATGCTACCTCCCCCTCCTTCCTCCCCCACCTTAGTAATGGGTCTCCGCGTTTCAGCTTTCTTCATTGGCGAAATTACCGAGCTCACCATGCCGAGATACAAGGATGAACCCGTGGCTGTTCGAGTCTACACAGTGTGCGACGAATCAAAGTATTTGATTGTGAGGATGTGCCAGCGCTGGGTTGTCAAGATGAACTGAAGAAATGTTCGAGACATATGGCGAAGTGGAGGATTGTAAGCCTATGGATGCTGAAGAATGTGAGGCATATACTGATGTATACTGGATTAAGTTCTACCGGATCAACAATGCCAGGTTTGCAAAAAGAAAACTAGATGAGTCTGTTTTCCTTGGAAATCGGCTACAAGTCTCCTATGCTCCAGACCATGAAAGTCTTTCTGATACACAAGAGAAGTTGGAAGGCAGAGGAGAAAGGAAGTTTTTGCTAGATTGAAATCTCAAAATCAAGAGTCAGAAAGGAATTCTCTGTCTGCTGGTAGTTCATCTCGTCCCCCTTTATGTTGCAGGAGTATTATTCTGCAATTACCAGGGTGTCTTCTGACCAGGATTACTTCCCATCCCGATCAATGAATGAAACTGTCCGGCTGGTTAGGGACAAGCTCAATAAGATAGATTCAACTGCTCTCACTGTACAAACTGACCCTGCTCCAAAGAAAGCACGAGTTGACAACATAAGAAGGATCTGAGCTTAAAACCATTCCTACTTGAAAGATTATGTGTAAGAGACTACAAACAGCGATTTTGTTTTTTTGCCCTTGGTCAAAGATCCCTAGCGATGTACTTGGATGGTGGGTACTCTTTTTCCTCACTAAGTTTTTTCCAATGGGTTTTGCTTACTGAGGTTTTAATGAGACCCAACTCTTAAACCATCCACCTGGGTAACCAGGAGCTTATTATTAATAAATGGCGATAAGCCCAAATTATCTAAAAAAAAAGACGAATTGTATATACATTTGCTACGTCGAGCTCCGCCATATCATTCCGGTGGTCTATCGTTGGACGTTAGCATAGAAATTAGGGTAGCTTGTGAGCTACCCACTCACTCAGGGTGGGTATCTCTTTATATGAGTTTGCTGCCGATAAAATAGTTCTTCTGATTCTCTTCATTCTCTCATCTGCTTACAGGAACCTCTGCCTGTCCAAGGGGTAGGTTTTATTGTAGAAACGTGGGAAGCATTCCTCGGTATCTTTTTCTTCCCAGGTCAATGACCACATTTGCGGTAATTGATGCACATTATGCTGCTGTGATTTTGTACCCATCTACTATTCCTCTAATTGACCAATGAATAAGAGTTTTGCCTCAGTAACATTGGGCTCCAATTTGCTCTCACTGGAAGATGAGCTGACCAGTTAATGCATATTTGTAGTAGATTCTGTAATGGTTTTGTATATTGCCTGACAGAGGACCAAAAGACTTGAGTGCACGGGTCCAACCAGCTTATGAAGGTTCGGTCTACTAATCTAATTGCGGGTTCTCTTTCATTCTCAGACGGAACGGAAGATGAGGGGCAATGCAGAGCTTCTATGTAATAGCTCAAGGACTGTTGCTCTGGTGTCTGCTTGTCATGCAAGACATGCTTAGTGAAGTGAAATGAATATGAGAGAAAGGCACTAGAAAACTGCCTCCTTGCTAGCGTGGAAAGGTGAGTAATTTGTTTGAAGTCTTGTTTGTTTTAAATTTTGATATAAATAATTATTTTTGGATTTTTAAAATAATATTTTATGTTATTTATAAACTGCCCAACACTTGCGTCAGGGTGGAAATCTCATATACAAATCTGATACACTCTACACTGATCAAAATCCCTCCACAGGGCTTCAGCGGGTGTAGTTGGTACGACAAATAAAATCTAGCTTGATTCCTGGGGCCGTGATTCCGAAGAGTTAATGTTAGCAGCTATGATTCAGTGGATATTCCTGGCAGGTTATTAATCGTTTTCTCTCTCTTATGTGTTGTCGGTGCAATAAGCCAAGGAGGAGAGGCATTTTCACTAGTATCATTTATGTCATTTTTTACCCCTCTTTCTTCAGCTTCTATGCTGCAGATTATCTTGTTTGGCTGTTCAGTTATAAACCATCAATGGCTTCTTCAAGGTGTATGGTGCTATTAATCAATGTCAGTTTGACTTGTATAACAAAGAACTGAAGATCCATATATTGCTATGCTTCAACTGGCTTCCTGGGACAGCCTTTCTTGAACATCACTTCATTTTCCTTCAGATTAAACTTTGGTTGACAATGGTCATGGAGGGCTCTGAAGATAACATTATTTTAGACTAGGAAGCGAGAAGAAATTTCTTCAGTGAATTGTTGTGATTATATTATTAGGCTGTGAGTCATTGCAACTTCTGCTTGGAATGATCAGTGACAAGACGGTTTCATGTTGTAGATGGATCGTATTACTGCACAGGGTTTGCAAAGATATACTGTAATCTAGTTGACATATCTTTCAAATTTGTTGATCCACACTTTACTGTTCATATCTTATGCATTTCTGTAAATTCTAACGAGGGGGTTTCGCATCTTCTGTACTTGTTTATGCTCTGGCAATGCTTACCAGGAGACATTACAGCGTGTTTTATTTTCTCAAAGATGTTCATGAGATCTATATATAGGTTCCAATAATAGTTAATGTTATCATGCCATCCTGATTATTTTTTTCAAAAAAAGCAATTCTTCTATTGTCTCTACCTTGCACAGGCGTTTTTTATGCTTGCAGGGACGACTTTTGCCATCTTTAGAGCTGAAATTAGGTTTTAACACTGGGCATCATATTAGACCTGTTTTATTAACCTTGCCCAAAGTAGTAAATGACCTGTTACTGGACTACTTCTTAGAGATCATAGCTTGAATGTAGCAGAGGACAAGATAAACGTTCTTCTCAAGTTATGGTGGAATTTTACAAATTATTATACCTACTTTGAGTCCGCAAGGTTTCCAGATTGTGGCTCTTTCTAAATTTAAGAGTATAGACCCTGTTATTTCATCTTTTTGCCATGGGCTGGAACTGCTATTCGGGAGGCTGTAAAATATGTTCACCATTAATAATAAAACAGTTCAGAGTAATCACAGCCACTGGGAAAAAAAAACCGCAAAAGTATGTCCTTGATCTTCACGGGAACTTTCTGTGGGGGCCTGGGCTAAAAATTAAAGTTTTAATTCAATGGAAACATTATGATATTATTTGTATAACATCCCTGCCTGCAATACTTACATGACCTATAAAATTTATTTGAACGCATCAATACATGACCTATATATCTCTACCAATTTCTGCTGCAGAAACTTTACTTATAGTTCAGAATCTTTATTCCATCCTTCAACCCTTCTTCACTTATCCATGACAGGGACACTTGGAGTCATTGCAATCCCACAAGTTCCCATTTTATCGTCAGTCCCTCTAAGTATCCTCATATACCCACTTTCACCCCAGCCTTCCCCCCAAGAGTTTTTAAACTTCCAAAACTTCTGATCCCCCTCTGCCCCATACCCAACAATCGTCACCCATGATTCAGCATCTTACCACAGACCCCAGTGAAGATCCCACTCTTGTACAACTGCATATCGTAACCGGCTTCTAGTGCCACTGAGACTGGCTGACCCGCAACAGCGGCCAGGAGTGCTGCCTCGTCGTTGGCAGGTACTTGCTGAAACCCAGTAATTGCTCCTGCTTTTTATCAGTTGCCGAGCAATTACCGTCAGCCCCTTTGTATGGGTAATCTTCTTCAGTGGCCACTCCCCCGTTTTTGTTTATGTATTCAAACGCCTTGTCCATCAAGCCACCGTTGCATCCCATGTTGTAGCTTGTGTCACAGTCCACGAGTTCTTGTTCAGATAGGTCGATGAGTTCCCCAGTTTTGATCTGGGTTACGCCTTCTACTGCTGCAATTGTAGAGAATGCCCAACAGCTTCCTACACAGTCAGGATCATGTTAGGTCCAACTTACAGTGGTTAGCTACTTTAAAAGTAGTATGAAATCATGCAGGGATGGAAGTATACTAAGAAGAAGAAGGTACCACAGTTTCCTTGGTTCTTGACTGAGGTAACTGCTCCCTTTTCTACCCAGTCAATTGCGGAAGGCGGATTACCCCGCAGTATGCTGCTGGTAGGTAGCGGTAGTCTGATTCATCCTCTGTCTTTCTGATTGATGCAGCAGGTTAAGACGCCCCAAGTACATGGAGCTGAACTCATCATAGGTCAGATCTGCAAACTCATTGTCGCCAAGCTTGTAGGACAGGTTCTGGGAGTTGATCAGTTCAATGTACTCAAGATTGGAATGGTAGATCCCCAAACGGAGCATCCATTCGTCATGGGTTTTGTACTGCTTCCCATTTTCTGTTGCCCATTGTTTGAATCTCCTCTCCACAGTCTTGGGATTGTAGGCGTACCTAGGATCATCGGCGCTTATTTGTAGATAGAATAGAGAGAAGAGAATCAGGTATAATCTGCCCTGGTGGTTGGCCATGGCTGCGAAAGGTGGTTCTTCGTTTGCCTTTATCAATGTGATATGAAATTGTGATGGTATTGTAAAGTACTTGATTTTATACTGAAGTCATTTCTGTTAACCCCTTCTCTGAATTCTTAGACGTTGCTTTTCTTTCATCATGTATTCCGCACTGCTATCAAATTAATTCAATTCCAACAAGGCAAGTCTTTTCATTTTTCTGTTTAGCAGCATTTCAAGGTACATGCTGTCTGTTTCTTCTATCCAGTCCAGTGGTAGTGCTCTAGCTGCAAGGGGGTTAGCTATTCCTTTTGCGCTGCTAACATGTTGTGTCAGAGACATCCTTGCTTGAATTATGGATTTGGATCACCACAAGAGTTGGTTTTCGTTTCATTCTCCAGTGTACTATACGTTACTCTGTAATTCCTCCATTCTTGAAGTCGTCTTCTACAAAATATCATAACAAATTATAAGATATGGAAAATGAGTCCCGAGGATTTTACCAGGTCTTATGATAAAACATTGTCCGACGCTTGGAACAGTTGATACATACTCCTTACAAATTGGACCTATCTTATACTTTTTTTTCCTGACCCATTTGCGACCGAATGCTCAAGGAACTTCTAGGAACCCTTAAGCCACTGATTACAATTTACTCTCAATGTACTTTCTTTTCTTTTATAGTGGGAAAACTCTGAGATAACTTTTTCTTAATTGCTACTGCAACATTCCAGCTTATTCGCTGCACAAATAATTCCCCATGTGACCACCTGAAATCTAGTATTAGACATAATATTGTCAAAAGAGATGGAACAGAGTTCAAACGAGATGGAAGAAAGATACAAGACAGACAAATATCAGAAAGACAAATCTTTCTCTGCGTATGTCCTTCCTAGTTGCAGTAATCTAAATGCATCACTCTTCCTGATGATACTGAGCATGTAAAATCACATAATTACTTTCATCTTTTGGGTAATACTAGCTAGTTATCCATTGCATGTTCTGCAATATTAACGATGATACCTTATAGAGAAGGAAAATACATTACATC
Organism: Limonium bicolor; assembly: GCA_023374045.1. Lineage (NCBI taxonomy): Eukaryota > Viridiplantae > Streptophyta > Magnoliopsida > Caryophyllales > Plumbaginaceae > Limonium > Limonium bicolor. The sequence goes on along the minus strand of CM041778.1, from coordinate 184,046,585 downwards.
TAAGCGAAATAACATCCCAAGAGGAGAGGAGGTAAAACATGCGCATTTTTTTTAATGACAACTAGGATTTAGAACATGTTGTTGATAAAAGTATTATGTTATTTCCCTTTCCTAACTTATTTTATTTTCCTCCCTACTTTAAATTTCTATTCTTTATTTCTATTATCTCCTCTATTTAGCCGTTGTTGTAATGAAGTATATATGCAATGGCTCCTCTGTACAACCTACTTTTAATTCGCTTAGTAATAAGAAATCAGCAGTTATTCAATGTTTTCTCTCCTCTGTTTGCGCTGACCCTGAGGTTCTACCTCAGAAGCGTGAGTTTTGCAGATAGAAAGTTTCTATCATGGAATCAGAGCAAGATCCATAGGATCTCGCCTCTGTTTTTCGTTCCTTGCCATTATTTATGTTTTTGGTATCTTCACCGATCTGCTTTCTGAAACAAAGAAGCCTCAATCCCTTATGTTTTCAACATTTCGTTGCTTCTTCCTTTTGGTTTTCGCCCTTTTTGCTCTCAACGATGGATGCAGAAGAAGAACAACACAAAAATCTGAATAAGAACTAGAAGAACGACAAGAAATCTAGAGATGTGAGTGGACTAGTGGGCCATCCTCTTTATCTCAGTGTTCTGACCATCCGAGAATGTTGTTGGCAAACAATGGGACCGGATTCCTTTGTTAAAGAAAGTAGATGCAAATCACTTTCGGTTCCAAAAAAAAATTAGGGTTTATCGATGGGTCTCTTACAAAGTTAACAGATTGCGAAGTCAAAGCTCAAGCTTGAAAACAATGTGACTAGACGGTGACTGCATTGATTCTCATGGCGCTGAACAAAACAATTTCAGACAGCGTAATGTTTAGGGGGCTCTTCTGCTCAGATCTGGAAAGAGTTGTGCTAGAGGTATGATCAAAGTGACGACACCAAGATTTACGCTCTTGAGCAGCAACTGTCGACAACTGTTCAAGGTGATGACAACATTTTCAACTATTATATAGATACAAGGATGAAGAAATATGGGACGACCTCGATTCCAAGAAAGGGCTACCTGTTTGTGAGTGCGGAGATAGAGAGTTTAATTGTGAAAAAGAGTGATAAGGTTCTTGATGGGGCTTAATGAGAGATTTAGTGCCGTAAGAGGTAATGCACTGATGCTCCCTCCACTTCCCCAAATTGAGCAGATTTTTGCCCTTCTCGTTCAAGAAGAACAATAAAAGATGTTGTGCTTTACCAGTGAAACGGAAATTGGCTCATAATTCTTGTAACACCCCTACCGCTAATACCGTCATTACCGTCCAGACTCCTCGTACTTCCATACTCACGCAACGGATACATACTTACACAACGGTGGGTGATACAATGCCGTCAGCCACCCACGTGACTAACAAGGCTTACTACTACATACAACATCGGTCTGATGGACCGGAATCCCGAGTACTACACATCTACAATACATACTCCCATTACCAACTAAGTACTACAATTCTCCATTTCATACAATAATCCATAAATTACATACAACATACCGAGTTTACTAAGATCCCAATACAAATACAATAATTCTTTCAAGTTATACATACTCATTAAGAGTCTACATCTACTCATTCCTCACAAACTACATACTTCCAATACATAAGGTGTACCCCTTGGTACACTACTACTTCAAGGCTACAAGCCTTATACAATTCACTACTAACTACAATCCTTTTCTAGCTACCTAAGCAAGATGCCGGTCTCTTACCATGGTCATAACTGCTTCGGTACCTGTAAAATAAAAACATTGCCCCTAGGGGCTCAGCTTACGCTGCATATGACTTCCGCATACCCCGCGTACTAGCGAGGGTACGCCGACCACTTGGTCGAATACATGCGATTCATTTATTCACACATACATGCATACATGCTTTCATACATCATACTACAATACTACACAGAGTATACATACATACACACAGTTCAATACATACAAGGAAGACCGTACAAGCCAACCGATACTTACACCTTTCCCGAAATACGCATACACAATACTTACACAATACATACGCAATAAACAATACTTGTTAGCTCCATTTGTCCACCCGGGTTAATCGGGTGGAGATTACTCTTTTACTCGGGGTCAATGACTCACACCAGCCAAGACCATTACTTATACAATACTTTACTTACTTACTACTTACTCAAGTCATGTCGTCGGGACCTCTGGGTAGGGACTACACCGTCCCACCACCGGGCTTTACTTGGCTCACTAATCCAGGATGCTACCCATTTAAGGGGTTTAGGCCGTTGAAAAGTTTAAGAGTCAAGAATCGGATCCAACCTCTTGTGTCTCCTCATCCTCACGCGTGGCCAAAACTATATCGGACTTCTACTCATTCCAATTTACTCAATACTTACGTTAGGAGTTAGGTAGTTAGGAATTAGTAGAAGTCACACATCCAAGCCACACACAAATACATTACTCACATCCACATCCATACAAGATACAATACACTACACAAGTACACTACAAGGTACAATACATTCATCCTCATCCATTCATTTCATGAATTATACAAACTAAATGTTCACATCAATATACAAGAACAATATAGTACAAGCACAAGTAAGTGCGTTAAAGTCTGATTCATGCATTTATCTTATTTAGGTGATCAAATAAGCACACAAATTGGGGTAACCAGGTTAGGATACAGAGCATGAAGAAATCATACCTTTCACCGGGATTTACTTTACCGGGTGTTCCCTTGTTCCTTTGGTTCACTCTCGTTCCTCGAGTCTTATTCTCGAACCAATGACTACATGTCAAATGGTTCAATTAATACTAAGTATTACAATACATACATAATTACTACTCCCATACTTACCCCGTTATCCCGTTGTTTCGGTTTAACTTAATGTTCTTAAAAATACAACTTTCTTAATTACTTCTCAAACTTGTTTCACTTCTTAGGGCCTTTAAAGGTCACCAAACAAGGCCTTAACAACTTATAAAACCATTACCCATCAATCCCCCATGTTTTAAACCCTAAAAATCACATTTTCCAACAATTTCAGGGTGGTCGGGACTTGGTCGGACCCAAGGTCCCGGACCATTCACAGATTCTACTCTCGGCCTATTTTTCATTGTGGTCCGGGACTTGGTCCTGGACCTAGGTCCCGGACCAATACCAGTTTTTGCTCTCGGGGGTGTTTTAAGTGCGGTCCGGGACTTGGTACAAATCCTAGGTCCCGAACCCTGCTAAAAACTGCTACTATGATGATTTTTCAACCCCAAATCAACCCTTAATCCACCTCTAATCATTCCATAATCTTTCCACATATTTTTACATGTTTAAACACACTTAAACACTTACTAAAACTCCTTAAATCCATGGTCCAATACCTACTCAACTTCTTGCTCAATTTCTACAAATTTCCATTCTCATTTTCACATTGCACACTTGTGCATTCCTACACTTCTCCTTGCATTTGCACTTTGTTCTAATTCCATTCTATCATTCCAATTCATTCCCAAGCACTTACACTATCAACACACAAGTCCAACACTCATTTCACTAAATCTTGTACACTAATTTTTCCTAGTTTCTCCAATGCATTTCAACCCCTCTTGCTACAAATTTTATATCCTTTCTTCTTATACTACAACTACCAATCCTTAGTTACTAAACATCCTTACTCAATCCAATACACGCCTTGGTTCTCCCATTCACCAAGTCATCCAATAATGCATAATTCCTACTAAACTTTCGCCATAGTTCACCCACTTTTCTTACTTAGCCACATACATCCTTTCTTGCCAAAATCATCCTAATCTAGCCACACCCATACAAGGGTCCTACCAGCACTCAAGGCAATTCTCAATACACCAATACTCCATCAAACAACCATACCAATACTCATACACAAATTATTTGGCTTTAAGGCCTACAATCCACATATTTAGTCACAAATACTCAAACTTCCACAACTACAATACTAGTACAATATTTGGGTTCTTTAATTAGTTTACCCATTCCCATTACTCTAATGCATTTAAAATTTAGCATTAAGAAGGAGCTCTTACCTTAGCTCTTAATTTCCTTCTTTCTTTTCCATTTTTTCACCTTCTCTCTTTCTTGCACAAATCGGTCACATGGAGAATGGAGTTGCCAAACTCCATTCCCATCACCCAAAGCACAAAAGAACAAGTGTAATTAAAATACTAACCTTAGTTTAATGTTAATTCATAGAAATGTTTAGAACACTAATTCTAGGGTTTACCTTTTGGAGCTTTTAACAGGGGTTTTAGCCCTTGGTTCAAGAAGGTGATTCCACCATGCAAGGTTGGAATTATGCTCAAAAAGAGAGAGAAAATAGAGCATTACAAAGGGGTAGAAATCGGTTACAAAAGAAGGTGGAGAAAACTTGAGTTTTTCATGGAGATTTTTACCTTAATGGAGAGAGGAGACTCCAAGCTACCCATTGATGCTATTTTCTCTTTGAATGGGGAAAACCCATGGAGATAAACTTCCTCATTTTGAAATTCTAAAAAGAGGGAAGTGTAGAGAATGATGAGGGGAGTAAGAATATGTGGTTATTTTTGCATTTGGAGCTCAAATGGAGATGTAGCATGCTTGAAAAGATGAAGAAGCCATGGAAGCTTTGAAGAGCTTCAAAAATCGCCCCAACCAGAGAGAGAGAGGGCAGAAATTGGCTGGGAGGAGGGTGAGGAAGAAAGAGAAAAGAGGGAAAGAGAAATGAGAGGAGAGATGGGGTGTAAGTTACTTTTTGTACTTTGTTCACTTTTTGCTTTTTGCCTCTTAATTAATTAGCTAGTATGTGAGTGTGTGTGAGGGCTCATTGACTTAATAAAAACCGCCCCTACAGTACTACTAGTTGGAGTGTTTTTCGTCTTTTACAGAAAACGCTCATTATTTTACCCGGTTTCGGTACTATTCCCTAACCGGGCCCGTTTTCTGGAATTTTCTCGTTTCTTTAATTTTATTGGTTATTAAGCTTCCATTAATGCTTAATTATTGTTATTTAATGATTTAATTTTTACGGGTTCGTTTGACCACTCTTAGTCACGTTTCGGGTTTTCTCGAAAAACGTGCGCTAAAGCTCTATTAGCGTTTTAATACATTATTTGGATCCGTTTTCTTCGGGAGTTGTTCCCATATATTATTTTAGCCTTATTAAGCCTTAGGAATCCATATAATACGCTAACCAAGGTCTCATACCTCCTATGGTTATTTAACGCTTATTTAGCGTTTTTCGTTTTTAAGCGTTTTCTTTATTTCTTTTGGATTTATTTTCCTTACCAAAATTACTTAGGAACTATTAAGCCCTTAAATACACATTAGGATCATTTTAATCACTATAATTAAGTTCGGGGTATTTCAATTCTTGGCAATTGAGCAACCTAAAAAGACAAGGATACGAACTCAAACTTCAAGTGCAAGAAGATAAAATATTTACTGTAATCACTACAACAAACTAGAACATACTGAAGAACATTGTTTCCAGAAGATAGGTTTTCCGCCAAACTGACGGTTTGAAAAAGGAAAGAAAACTGCAGCAAATGTCTCAATGGATACAAAAACCCCCAAGGATCCGTTCTATGGTCTTTTAAGCAGTGAAAAGTCTCCCAGCTTCTTGCCTACATCACCAAGGCTCGACCCATCAAAGAACCATTAAAATCTCATAATTCTAAGACAAATTGTAGTTGTTATTGGTACAATCTTCTCATCTAATCCAATTAATATTCTGAAAACACTGGATGTGTTTTTAATATTATAAAGAATGATATTAGGAAAAAGACAAAATGGATTCTAGATACGAGTGCCTCAGACCACATGTGTGCAATTTTGTCCCTCTTTAATGAAGATGTTGTTCTTGACAAAGTCCACATAGTGGAAATTCCTGATGACCTCCCCTAATTCATTAGAATCATGGAAAACATAAACATCAATAACTTAATATGCCTTAAGAAAGTTTATATGTTCCAGACTTTAAGTTTTTAATTTCTATTAGCAAGCTTGACATGTCTGGTTCTTTACTTTTTTATTCTCATGAATGTATTTATCAGGGATGTGACCTAAGAAATCCTATACACATCGGAAATTTATCAAATGGCTTGTATATTGTAGATAGAGATTGTAATAAACTTAGGACTGATGATGTTCCTGAAATTTATAATGATAGCATTGTAGATACCCAATTTGATTTTAATAATCTAGTTAGCATTTGGCACCACAGGTTAGATCATGTCCCTAGAGATAAGCTCTTGAAGCTAAACCTTGGAGGATTAGGTGATAAATGCAGGGAATTATTTTGTGAATCATGTTCTAGAGATCAAAGCAATAGGCTTCTGTTTGCTATTGGAAATATAAAGAGTGTTGATGTTTTTGACATAATACATGTGGTTTTGTGGGGGTCTTATAAGACCATGACACATGATGGTTTTACTTTTTTTTTTTACTTTAATTGATGATAAAAGTAGTGCCACATGGACTCAATTGTGGAGTCTTTCCAAATCTCATCATGGAATTATGATAGTTGAATTTTAAAAATTAGTGGGGACACAATTTGGGTAGAAAATGAAATGTGTAAGAAGTGGTTGCATATGAATTATGCAGCTCCACTGTTGGAGTTGGATTCTATAAGAAAAATGGAGTAATTCATCAAACTACTTGTCCTTATACTCCACAGCAAAATGGACTTGTGGAGGCATATCATGGAAGCTACAAGATCCATCTTATTCTATTCTGGTTTGAACATAAATTTCAGGGTGAAAGTGTGCATACTACTACTTATTTGATAAATAGAATGCCCTAGATAACTACTCCTTTTGAGATTATTTATGGTTCGAACCTGATTATAATCAACTCATCTTTGGTTGTTTGGCTTTTGTTAACACAAACATACAACATTATGATAAATTTGCCTCTAGGTCCATCAAGGCCATCTTCTTAGGTAAGCTTTTGGACTTAGAAAACAATAAGATCATTCACATCAGGATGTTATTTTTCATGAGAGTTTTTCCTTTTAGAAACAATCTTTACACCAAAAGCAATAGTAACCATTTTGTTGACAATTCTGAAATGAGCCTGCATGATACCTTTTGTGTAGATGATGATGATAACACTTCTAGAACCCTTCCTCTTAATATGAATAATCACTTTGTTGAAAATGATAGTGATTATATATCTCCCCATAATGTTTTTGAAAGCAATATTGATAATTGTTTTTCTGATGCTAACCATCAAGTTGCACCTATGGTAACATTTTTTTGGTGATGATTCAAGTTTACAAGGAAATTCCGAGGTTATTCAATCTGACCAAGTGATACCTAGGCAGCCAAAGAGAAATAAGAAAACTCATAGGCATTTGCAAGGATATGTAGTTGGTCATTCTATAGTTAAGGAGGACAGAAACCAAATTCTCGGTAGTGGTAATGGACAGAATTATGAGGAACCATGCTTTTGAGAATTATGATATTGCTTTATCTTGTAGTTCTGTCAATGCTACTGTTTTTTATGAAAATGAAGTACTTTTGAATCATTATTGTTCTATAATTAATTCAGACTTCCCATACAGATCTTGTGTTGTTTCTATGATGATTTAAACTCTACCACCACACTCCTTGCTGGCCGAGAAATAGAAACTAAACCCACTACATTTAAGGATGTTGTGAAGGAGTTTAAAAGGAAAAGAGCTATGGATGAGGAGTTTCTAGACCTGGAAAGAAATGAAACATGAGAATTAGTTGATCTCCCTCTAGGAAAGAAGCCCATAAAGTGCAAATGGGTTTACAAACTTAAATATAAAGCTGATGGATTTGTTAGAATTAATGCTAAATCCGTTGAGTTGCTCTTGTGAAGTTAATTGGTTTCATCTTCCAATTAATGTCTTATTCACGAAGAGTTTCACGGAAGTTGAAGATGCATTAGTGGGAGCATTGATGGGTGCAAATTAATGGCGTCTGAAGCATTTGGTTTTCGAACATTATGAGGAGAGTCATGAGGAAGTTAAATCCTTGATAAAAGAAGTTAATACTTTTGTTTTTCTAGATACCCAAGTGTTAGTTGTTTCTAGGTGTTAATGGATTGAGGTAATTAAGTTGTAACCGTTGTAATTTGTAAGCCATTATGTAGCGATTGTTACAAGGTTAGCGCTGGGATATGTGAAAAGTTTAGATCTAGCACTATAAATAGATCTAGTAACCCGTAGCTTAGATTATCCCAACTTGTGGGGATCACATCCAAGGGAGTCAAGGGTGGTTCTATGGGAACTCAAGGGGACTCGGGTACAAACACCAAGGGAAACGCCGAAAACAAGGGTTGATGTGTTGGTTGGGTAATCCTCATGTAAACTTGTAATCCTCATCTTCTTAATGAAGTTTTTCTATCTTCTCTCGTGGACGTAGGTCATGTTTGAACCGAACCATGTATATACTTGTGTCACTATTTTATTATTACATTATTTTATGGTTTTTCTTCTTTGATAACCATGTCGATCTCACCACGATTCTGGGGAATGGGCCCGTAATCCTAACAAGTGGCATCAGAGCTCATGGTTTTTCAGGATGTTCGTGTTGGTGGAGATGTAACTGGGAAGAGAGAACGGCGATTCAAGATGATGTGGGCTTTGATAAAAGTGAAAAACAAAGGAAGGTGTTGGAGAAGAAATTTGTCGTGCCTTGAAGCTCTACATTTCCTTGCCTTGATCGGAACACCGTGTTCGTTATATTTTTGAAGTCTTGGCACTCAATTGTGCTAATGGAGATGTAAATCCACTGAAGAGTAAATGTGGTTTTATTCTTTATCGAGCAATGATGAGAGTTTAGTGACTCATGTAGTATCAAGTATGGTGATGGTGAGGTGTTTTCATGAGAGAGGTGGTGTGCTCTTAAGAAGAATTTTGGATTGAAAAAAAGTTCGGTAGAGAGGAAGAGCTTGTGAAAAAAAATCATCAACTACGTATGTTTTTGGTGTGGGGATGTACTTGGAGATGATGATGTGTTGTTGGAAGGAGATCAAGTTGGAGATTTTGGATCTTGAAAAATCTGGTGTATCGTTCATATTTGAAGTTAGATCTAGTCTTTATTTTTGCAAACCCTTTGTGGGGGAGTAAGGATAATAAAGAATTGTAAGATCGAGTGAAGCTTCAATGGTGGTGGATTGGTGCAAAAAATGGGAAAAATATTTTCTCGTGTCACATGACGGATCGTGGACTTCCATGGAGCACTGGAGATCATCTAGCAAGTGGGTGGACCTAGGGTTGTGGTAGCGCGCATATAACCACAAACGGAGCTTCACGTGGTGATCAACTGTGAAGCGGTTGTTAGGTCATGTTTGGAGACTTTGCGAGAACTGGATAAAGACAGAAGAGATCTCTATTGTCTTTGGTTGCGTAGTTGTTTCCTGAGTTGCTACTTACTTCGTATTTGTGGCGGGGTCCATGAAGATTTGGACCAGATGGGTCTTTGAGGGCTCGAGGAGGAGTGGTCAATATACCAAATGTTGGAATGCAAACAGTTCATATGAAGTTATCCAGTTTAGTCCTGTGTGGGTTGTTTTTTGGAGTATTTTTCAAGAGGAAGTTTGGTATCAATGGTGGTATGTGATTGATCGGATTGAGCATTAAGAGAAAAAATTGTTATAATTAATGCTAAATCCATTGAGTTGCTCTTGTGAAGTTAATTGGTTTCGTCTTCCAATTAATGTCTTATTCACGAAGAGTTTCACGGAAGTTGAAGATGCATTAGTGGGAACATTTATGTGGTGCAAATTAATGGTATTTGGTTTTCTAACATTATGAGGAGAGTTATGAGGAAGTTAAATCCTTGATAAATAAGAAGACTTTTGTTTTTCTGGATACCCAAGTGTTAGTTGTTTCTAGGTGTTAATGGATTGAGTTAATTAAGTTGTAACCGTTGTAACTTGTAAGCCATTATGTAGCGACTGTTACAAGGTTAGCGTTGGGATAAGTGAAGGGTTTAGATCTAGCACTATAAATAGATCTAGTAACCCGTAGCTTAGATCATCCCAACTTGTGGGGATCACATCAAAGGGAGTCAAGGGTGGTTCTATGGGAACTCAAAGGGACTCGGGTACAAACACTAAGGGAAACACGAGAAACACGGGTTGATGGGTTGGTTGGGTAATCCTCATGTAAACGTGCAATCCTCATCTTCTTAATGAAAGTTTTTCTATCTCCTCTCGTAGACGTAGGTCATGTTTGGACCGAACCATGTATATCCTTGTGTCACTATTTTATTATGACATTATTTTATGGTTTTTCTTCTTTGATAACCATGTCGATCTCACCACGATCTTGGGGAAATGGACCCGTAATCCTAACAGGATCCTTAATAAGGTGCAAGGATATGTTGGCTGCCAAAGGCTACACTAAAAAAATGTGGAATTGACTACCTAGAAATCTTCTCACCGGTTGTAAATTTACTACCATTAATGATCTTGTTATAGTTATTGTTAAGAAAAGTTGGCACATTGGACAACTTGTTGTGAATAATGCTTTTCTTCATGAAGACTTGCAAGAGGAAGTCTTCGTGGAAATTATATAGGGTCATCAAATGCAAAATTCAGGTTAGGTTTCTAAATTGAAGAAATCTCTTTATGGTTTGAAACATGTTCTAGACCATGGCATCAAAAGTTAAGTGATTCCCTAAAGAATTTAGGTTAAGTAATCTTTGAATGGTTACTCTCTCTTTACCAAAAGAACTACCAGTAGGGTTTGTTTTCTTGTGGTTTATGTGGATGATATTTTGACAACAGAGATGACACAAATCTTATCAAGTGCATTAAGGAGAACTTGATTTAAGGTTCAAAATTAAGAATCTGGGCTCTTTGAACTTATTTATGGGTATACAGTTTCTACAAACTGTAGATGGAGATGTTCTCTGGTAGAAAAGGTATAGTGAAAATCTGGTTTCTGAGTTTGATAGTTTATAAGGTAAGGTTATTGTCAGTTCTTTAGATCCAACTATAAAGCTGAGTAGGGGTGAAGGTACACCTATGAAGGATGCTACTCTATACAAACGATTTGTAGGTAAATTAAATTTTCCTACACATAGTAGGTTTGGCCTCTATTTTTTCAAATCAAGTTCTTAGTTAGTTTCTAGACTGTCCTTCAGATTTACATTTCAAAGCAACCTAGCATACTTTGAAGTATGTGAAAGGGACATTGGGTTATGGTATTTTCTCCAATAACAAGGAAAGTTTTGATCTTGTTGTTTTTCGTGATGCCGATTGAGCAGGTTGTCCTAACACTAGACGGTCTATTAGTGGTTATTATATGTGTTTAGGTGATATAGTCCGCTGTCGTGGAAGTCCAAAAAGAAGACAAGTCTGGCCTTGTCTTCAGTTGAATCAGAATATCGTGCTATGAGACAAGTGACGACAAAGTTAAGCTGATTACAAGGCTACTAAGCGAGTTGGGTGTTGGGGCATCAAGCTTGTACCAGTAAAATCAAATAGTCAGGTTGCCATCCATATTGTGAGGAACCTAGTTCTCCTGAAAGGACGAAGCACATGGAGCTAGACGTCATTTTGTGAGGCAAATATTGTAAGAGGGCCTTATTATTGTCAAGTTTGTGCTGTTCAGAGATCAACTCGCAAAACTATTAACAAAGATCTTGCCCAGGAAAACAGTACTGAGTGACTGTTAGAAGGTTGGGTTTGAAAAGTTTTGGTAACAACAGCAAGAAGGATGCTTAGCTTTTAGTTTCAAATCATACACCTGGTATGATTTGAGGGGGGTCATTGTGGATAAAAGTATTATGTTATCTGTCCCTTTCCTAACTTATTTTATTTTTCTCCCTACTCTTAATTCCTATTCTTAATTTATTTTATCTTCTATATTTATCCATTATTATAATGAATTATATAAGTAGTGGCTCCTCTGTACAGCCTACTTTTAGTTCAAGGATAAGAAATCTGAAGTTGTTCTTTGTTTTCTCTCCTCTGTCTACACTTACCCAGAGGTTCCACATGGAAAGTTTGAGTTTTGCAGATAGAAAGTTTTTATCAGAACAACTCCCTAAAAAACTTACAGACCTTATAAAGCTTCATTAGCCACCTAAAATTACACAAGAGGGATAGACCTCGCCACGAGCAAAAGGGGGCCAAAAGAGAAAAACATAATTACCACCACAAGATAACAATAAAAGCATTCACAGATGTGACAACCACCATCTTATATTTTCTTAACAAAACCTGCCAACACGAGACACTATATAAGAGCCACGACAACAAAAGTAAGGGCGTAAACAAGATAATTGATATCAAATGAGCACTCCATCTTGGAGTTACACGCCGATCCTTTGTTATGCCCTTATGCGGCAAAGGGGAATCTTATATTCTCTACATTCCCACTTGGTAAATTTTTGGCTACATCCAAAATGTAGCTATAGATGACCATATATATGTATTTTGTTGTATAAAACTTGTACAATTAGTATATAAAAATTGCATTAATATATATATAAAAGTATACATTGAATTCTGATATTATTGAAATTATACTAGATGTACATACTTATTTCATAAATGTAGGGTAAACTTACAAAACCTATACATTTACTGTATATAAATTGTACCATTATATATGTAGCTAAAGATGGCTAAATATACTTGTAGCCAAGAGAGGTTGCACCCACCAAGTTACTCACAAAAGCTCCCAATTCCTTTGATTTTGCTTGAAACAACTTGCAAAACCAAAACACTGCATAGGCTAGATATATGTTTTCAATGTAAGAAAGAGAGTAAAGAGTATCCATAAATAAAAAAGCTCCTCGTCGGGGACCTCTACCTGTTCACTTACCTATTCGACCATGGCATTAATCCACAAGTTTTTAAGGGGGCGTTCATTCTCTAGATTAATCTCAAAAAATGAAGATTAATGTGTTGTCCATACCACTCAACATTGACGTCCCTGTGAATTGTTTCTTTTGAGGGGCGTGATTTTGTAACACCCCAACTCAATCCAATTGTGGTCTCGCAACTTAACAGCATATATATATATACATGTCACAACGGAATTCTTTACAATCCACGACCTTGCCACGGTCTGACTAAAGAATATACCGAACATTAGTACAACAATCTTAACCATTTACACATCCTTCTTTCAACCCCTCACATCCTATACATCTTACTAACTCAAATTGCCATACGAGTGTACATGCACAACTCGTAGGCCACACTTAACCCTAACACTTGCATCCTCTTCTTACTCTCGCGACGGCCGCTTCCTGATGTACCTGTGTAGTAAAAATAGCCCCCAAGGGGGTCAGCACGAATGCTGGTACGATCCCCTCATGGCCCCCAAGCTAACGTGGCTACGACGACTAATTGTCGATAGCATGGAGGTTGATTAGATGCACAACATAATAGAAAGTACAGTAAACAACAACTCAGATATGAACAATCAAAGTTCACACACAATGAACGACTTAAATGCGTTCCCTTAATTAGAGAGTTAATTATTTAACTCCTTAAGTAATGTTCCCTCTTAATCTTAGTCCATCCTTATCTCACCTCAATCTTAGTCTTATCTTAATCTTAGAAACAACCATCCTTTAATAAGGAGTGGATGTAGCTTACCTTAATCTTAATAATACAAACCATCCTTTAAAAAGGAATGGTTGCAACTTATCTTAACCTCACCTTAATCTTAATCTTAATAATACAAACCATCCTTTAAAAAGGAATGGTTGCAACTTATCTTAACCTTACCTTAATCTTAATCTTAATAATACAAACCATCCTTTAAAAAGGAATGGTTGCAACTTATCTTAACCTTACCTTAATCTTAATCTTACTTATTCTCAGTATACAAACCGTTCCTGGAGGGGAATGGTTGTATCCTAAGTCCAAACCTGGGATTTAGGTGATCCCACCGCACCATCTTAATGCCACCTACCCTGGACGGAGTCCAGCGTAGCTGAGCCGGCAACCGGCCCTAGGCTACAAGTCCGAAGACAAGTCCTTAATCGGAGGTCGAATCTGCTATAGATAACGACCCCCTTTCCTTAGCATGCATGACCGGAGATCGGTCCCGGGTTTCCTCACTCAAGTTCCAGTTAGTAGTAATCTCAGGACCCTGTTTGTTGGTTAACCTCTTTCGGTTCATACGTCCCCTTAGGGGGCGTTCCTTAGTCTCACTCAATTCCTTACTAAACATTGGTTAGTAAGTTCTCACGGTATGTTGTGTTAGTTTTCAAACATCACACAACAATACAATAAATATAGTATATTCCGGTTGCATGCTTTATCTTGTTTAGTGAGCACACAAAACAAATAGCACACAAGCCGAGGGACACCTCGTTAGCAAGCAGGTCACAAGAGAACTGTACCGTTCACCGTTGGTCGTTCGGCTGCTTACTCTCCTCCGGAGTCCAAACTCCCAAGTCCTAAAACATTCATTCAGTTTTAGGTTGTTAATCACTTAACTCAATTCAACTTACTTATCTTACTTAACTTACTTAACCCTTAATGATCCCAACCTAACACCTCTTAAATCTTACAACTTAATCTTGCAAACTTAATCTTAAACTTTTAAGTTTATTATTAACTTAATCCCTTAGGTCTTTATACCTCTAATCATCATTGCCCCCTTAATGGGGTACCATTAATACCACTAAACTCTCTTAGGGTTCTTTCTTCTTTTTTTTCTTTTTTTTTTTTTAAGTCTTAAGGGTCGTCCGACCCACCGTCCGACCCACCAACTGGGTCGGACCATTCCAGAGACTCTCGGGTTGAAAAACTCCTCTTGTCCGACCCACGTCCGACCCAACCAACTGGGTCGGACCATTACAGAAATTTTTCCGTCTTCTATAACTCTCCTGTCCGACCCATGTCCGACCAACGAACTGGGTCGGACCATTACAGAACCCTTCACTGGCGTCTAACAGAGGCCGTCCGACCCAAACTTGGGTCGGACCCCTGGGTCGGACGCCACCAGAACATGTCCAAAAATTGTTAAATCTTCACCAAACTTCTCCTAAAGCCTTCTAATGTATTCTAACATTATTTAGACCTTTAAACCCTCCGCTAATCATCCTCCAAACTCATTAAAATAACCTCCAAAGATCATCCTAACCTTTAGCTCCATTCTTGCAAGAAATTCCCAACACTTGTCAATTAATTCCTTATATTTCTAACATGTACATTTTGTCTAAAACTTCAACTAACCAAAGTGTTTCTTTCCTACCCATATAACTCCTCCTTAACATCATTGCGCTCCATCTTTGCTTGTTTAACCTTTCAAAGTCATCTTGCATGTCCATGCACAATTCCTCTTCCTTTCATTTGTTACTCATCACTCTTAAACTCTTGAACTTACTTATACATTCTTTCCATTATCTTAATATCTTGACATTGTTCTTCATTTACCTAAACCATGCAACGCCCTCCTTAGACATTTCCACTTCTTTCATGCAACTTACTCACCATTCTCATGATCATAACCTCTTATACGTTTCTAGTCATTTCCCTTGACGACTTACAACATCCTCCTACCATTTTCACTTCCATCACCCAAGTCCACACATTACCATTCAACTAAACCTTACTAGTCCACCACTAACATCATCACACTTACACAAGCTTCTCAAAACTCCTCATTGTTTTATCCTCTAGTTCATACCTAAATCACCTTAAAGCATTATACATCATTTCCTCCAGATTTGCACAAGCCTTACCATTCCTCATACCATAACTTTGGTGTGTTCAATGCACCCATCTAAACTCTAATTTCCTTCTAGACATCTCTAGGTCATTCTAAACCTCAAGAACTCCTTAGTTAACTCGTTTCCACTCAAATTCCTCATAATGACTCCTAGTAAATCCTAGGTCATATTAATTCACCACCATCACCTAAACACTTATTTTCTACTCAAATTTTGCCATAGCTCCTCTAGTATCTTATCATGCCCAAACACATTATTTTTCCTCATTCAACCATCTCACACACATCAAGTTTTCTTATCATATCTCATCACCCAAACCAACTCATTCACAACAAACTCAATATATTGCAATAATCTTAAATTGCATAGCACTAAGGCTCTTAAATGACATGGCTCTTAGGCCTTAAATGACTTAAACTTAAACACTGAATTTCCCACATATAAAAGCTTTCAACCTGCAAATACACCCATCAATCTCATAGTAATTATAATACTCTTAAAATCCATCTTAAACTTATTACTAACTCATTCCCATTGGCTCCTTAGTCACAAGTTCATAAGCTTATTTAAGTTTTTTTTTCTTAGGTTATATAACCCATTACCTAATGTAAGCCCTAGGCTACATTGGTACTCATCTAAACTCATTCCTTAAACCTTAAACCACCATTAGGTAAATAATTTACCTTGTTTTCTCAAGCTTATCTTAACTTCCTCCTTAGACCTTCTTCTTGCATGAATCTCGGCCACCACTTAAATTTCCCCTTGCCAATGTTCTAATCAATATTCAATGATTCGTATGAGTACTAAACAATACACTAACCTCAAGGAATAAGAACCTAGGTTAGAAATGTGTTCTAAGGCATAAAAGTGGATGATTACCTTTGAAGTCTCAAGGTAGACTTTGGCATTGAATGAAATAGGACCTCCACTAGTCCTTGGTGAATAAATCAAGCTAGAACAAGGCATAAAAACATGGCCCCATGAGAAGGAATTTTCGGCCATATAAGGAAGATGATGGAAACTTGATTTTTCTTACATTTTCTTTACCTTAAGAGAATGGAGAAGCTAATGAGCTCTTCAAACTTGATTTTCCTCCATCAATGGAGTTTTCTCACGGCACAAAACTTGAGCTTTGAAAGATTTGAAAAGATAGGAAGCAAGGTCTTGGTCTAACTAAGAGATATATGTGTTTAGTTTTTGATTTGGAGCTAAAATGAGTAAGTTATGAACATTTGAAGATGAGGCAACCATGGAGGCTGCTTGGGACGGTTTGGAACAGAGGAAAAGAAGAAGAGAACCATGGAGAAGAAGAGAAATGAAGAAGAGAGGAGAGAGGTAGGCTAATATAAGGTATTTTGCTTTTATAAAGCAAATAGTACTATTCTCTCTTTTACTCTTCTTTTCCTTTATTTGCCAAGTCATGTGGTGACTCCTCACATCAAAAACCGGCCCCTCTTGTAATTAGGGATATTTATGGTCTTAGTTGACCATCTCATTGACTTATGTTGACTTAAGCTTAATTTGGGCACTATTTGGCACTATTCACTAATTAGTGCACATATTCGTGAAAATTTTTGTTTCCCATTGATTTAGACTTCCTAATGTGATACTAATTAGTACACATGTTGATTAAAGAGTAATGATGGACATTTAGCCACTCAAAACTCAATTCTAAGACAATTTCTCAAAAATGTGCTTTAAGACTTCTTAAAGCACATTTTGTGTTTTAACTTGTTTTCAAGCTTGGTTTTCTTTGCTAATTGATTTAAAATGCCCATTAGCATATTACAAGTCTTATAATGGTATTTGGGTGCTAATCAAGGTCACTCCAAGCTTAGAGCACGTTTTTGCCCTGATTGCCCTTAAGGCACTTTCTTGTGTTTTCCTTGGTTTAAATTGTATACCAATCTTTCTAAGGCATATTCTAGCCTTACTACATCATAATTTGATGTTTACTTAACATACTTAGGTTTGGGGTATTTCAATCTACCCCCCTTAAAAGAACTTTGTCCCCAAAGTTCCCATGCATCTTATCTCATTAGAATACATGTATCACCTCATTCCTCAGATCATATAGATCATACTTCTGTATACTTAATCTCATTGGATCATTAGATCCGCCATATTCTTATACTTAAATATCACACAACATGCTTAAGCATGTATAGCACTCAAAATTCTCCTTGTTTCTTTTGATGATTAAAACATTCACATAACTTCCAACGTATTCTCCCATGTCACCGGTCCGTAGACAATGGCTCATTCGTCCTCGTCACCATGGGCCAGAATACAAAACACGCTGCTCTCCCCATGTCACCGGTCCGAAGACAAAGGCTCGTGCGTCCTCGACTTCATGGGCGAGACTCAGTAAAAAGGTACTCCTTTTTACGAGGTCATGTGAGGAATAATTCCTCTAATTAAAAATACAAGCAACTCCAATTTCATTTTATCCTAAGGCCTCTATCCTTAGTGTGATTTAATTGTGACCACTGGTAGGGAGTTTCAGGAATCATCCTACCCTGATGTGATCAGCATCAGTGTAGAACCATCCTTCCACTCCAATTGTGTTCGGTTTCCCTTGATCCCTAGAAAATCAAGTTCCACCTCCCACGTCATTTTCAAACATCCAAATAATTCACTCATGTCCAATTTTCTATCTTTTTAGTTCTTCTAATCATAATCAATACATCTCCAAAGTATGGACTAAGTCCATCCAAACATTCCCGATTCATTTCTTAGTAATTACCTCAAGACTTAAATTCCTACTACGTTCTATTACAGTCTCATACCATTTCTCACCATCTTATGTCTCATAGCATTACCATTTCCTTCTTCATACTCATATCAAATGATATCTCATAGTGTCATCTTATTCTTATCTCACACTTAGTCTCATATCGACTCATACCTCATATATTCCTTATTTCTTAAGTCTCCTTAATCCTTTCCTTAATTCTCTTAACTTGTACTCACACCGGAGTTAACAAGACAGGTACTTAATATGTATGGCATTCACATCTTCTGTGTGCAATAACCACGATTTATCTCAAATGTTTGTGTAAAACGTATTCTCATATTCTTTTGTGTGCTATGCACACCGTAGTTTATGTACTAAGTACTCAAACATACGATAAGCGGTTTCCGCTCTACCCCCCTTAAAATGGATTACGCCCACGTAATCAACACCATCACATTCTTGAATATAAGTCAAGATGTCTAATTCTCACCAAGCATTCTAGCTTCCACGTCATCTATCTTACTTATAATTTGATCAAAAGTGACTTAGTCTCTGTATCGAGGATTCTTAACGGTACTTATACCGTTTCCTTAACTTAGTTTGGTCTAATCTCAAAGGTAGTGGTCTGCTAGCTTCCGCTGCGCGACTCTGATAGTTTTAGGTTTATTTGCCTCTCTTATCCTTTACAGTATCGGATATCTTTCTCTGCGTGCTTATGGTTTAGCACTAAAGTCCCTCAATGGTCACGTGTTATCTTTATATATACACGGCCTTAAT
Source organism: Limonium bicolor (assembly GCA_023374045.1). Taxonomy (NCBI): domain Eukaryota; kingdom Viridiplantae; phylum Streptophyta; class Magnoliopsida; order Caryophyllales; family Plumbaginaceae; genus Limonium; species Limonium bicolor. The sequence goes on along the minus strand of CM041778.1, from coordinate 184,027,383 downwards.
GAATTGTAACTCGTCTATCCATTCTCCTTGAAGATCTTGTGCTCATACTCTTAGTATTTTCTCGAATGTCTAATTTGTTCTCCCCAATGACCTTTGGTCTGAGGATGATTCTTAGTCTGAAACTACTGTTTAGTGCATATCGCGCTTTACAATCTTAATCTCTTACATCTTAAGACATGTCCAATGTCTGTACTTAACAATTCGTGCTCTTCGCACTTCATAGTCCTTAATCATTTGTTCTCTGGTTCCTCTGTGTTGCTGGTTCAACTGAATTCTTCTCTTTGAACTGTGGTGGTAGTAGCTGCTCTTGTCTGATCTTGTGTCGTTGACAGTGGTACAGAGTCGACTACCTCCTGTGTTCCTTACACCACTTGTTTACATGCATGGGGTACCTTACTGGTACATTACTACTTACCCAACTAACTCATAAATGAGCGTGTCAGGCCTGCAAGCCCCTGTGGGGTGCAGTCGTCCCACGTCTCGTTTTAGTAAACTCATAGTGTCCGTCACACGTTTAGCTATTGCTAATTATGAAGTATTCTGTTGTCGATCTCCTCTTTCATCGTTCCATAATAACATTTATTGTTCTTCTTGAAGTTAATCAAGGGAAGTCTATTTACTGTGTTCTTGGTTATGGTATGCTCCAGCTCCTTTCTGTATTCCGTACTGATTTGGTCTTTTGATATCTGAGGTCTCTTTCCGTAGAGCCTCTTATCTTGTTTCTCATATTTATGCTACTAGGAATGCACTTCCAGTTCCTTAAGAAATGGATAGTGTGCTTCCTGTGAAATCTTACCTAACGAGGTCCAGACTACTGGCATTAATGCACAGTCGTCTACCATCTTATTTCCTTACTTATACTGGTCTTAACTCATAAATCTAATTGCCTCAGTGTCAATATTTGACGGCTCATACATAATGGTCGCCTTACCGCGCACCATGAACTCAATCCACCTTTCTAACTATATTACTCACGACCACTACTACCGTGGTAGTTGGCTCTTACTATGTTGCCCATTGATGGTGCAACCTCTTACTCATTTATTCTAATGTCTTACCTTATAATCAATCCCTTCTTGGTGTAAACACACTAGGAGTTCTCTCATTCCGGTATTGGCGGTTGTCGTACCGTGTTGTAAAATAGTTGACTCTTGATATGAAGATGTTATGCTCCAATCTCAGATTCGTAAGTAGGCTAATTTCTTTCGCTTTCTTTCATCCTTAGTGATGTTATCTACCACGTAGTTTAACTGATTACTGAAGAAGTCATCCACTGAATCACAAGCTCTTCTGAGCATTGGTCATTTGACGTGTCATAATGTGCAATCTCAATGTTTATCTCTGGGTGTTAGACATGAGGTCTGTCTTTGCAGCCTTCCTTATTATTCAAGTGTAACTGATATGTTCTAAGGTAACCTCAAGTTTACAGTTTCCATTCTCTAATAAAAGCGTATTGCATCTCTAATAAGTGAAAGCCCTTTTGAGGGGTTCATTCCCACATCGGCCCCACAACGAGGAGAGGTATCCCCACCCTAAAAGGCATGGTTCGTCTCCGCTCCTGTCCTTAGCATTATCTCAATTTTTTTCTCATTGGTACCCTTTCTTGGTAATGTTTCTCCCCAATCTAAGTTATAGGTTTGGTAACCGTTCATATCTACAAATTGTAATCCCTTCGTGGCTTAAACAAGCTCTCTTATAACTTACTGCACCTCGGGCTCTGATGTGGTTAACATCCTTGGCTCGTAGGCTCTTAGTACTTAATGTCTCAGTTCATTTTTGTACTCTTACTCATCTGCAGGTCATTCTCTTAAGATTCTGGTTTCTTGAGCACTATCCACCGTTAGGTTATACACTAAATGTAGTATCGGGTTTCATGGTAAGTTGCTGCATCCTGCTTCCTGCTATGGAAGTTGTTCAGGTGATCTGAGGTTACTTAGTGTCTTTGACAATACCGTCATTTTACTAGACTTATGTCCTTTAATAGTCAAGGTTAGGTTCGCATTAGGCGTTTGCCTTAAGGTGTCCAAGTTGGATATCATCCTGTCGTCTTATACTTCCATCTCAACGCTTCGTTCAACTTCCGTTGACTATGCCACCCGTTGATGATCAATCATACTTGGGTGTTAATGAGTTAAACAAACAGTATTAACTGTCATTCGTCAGTTTGCTCGGCTCGACTATGCCCGCTCTGTGGGGGTAGTCCTCCGGCTTTCCTTTTCCAGGGTGGTACGTCTTTAGTTCTTAGTAGGTTATAGCTTATGTTTATTTCTTTTATCCTTGTCTTCGGGTTCTCCAATCTCTTCATTGAAGAATGTTGTTATTGGTATGTTTAATGGTCACTCTGGGAGTCTTATCCTGTCCTTGTTGGAAGTCGTTCAGTCGACTGCCTTTATTGTATCTCTTGACACATTCCATGTATGTTGTTACTTACGTAGTGCTTTTGCTCGAATTATTGAGCGATCTCTTAGGTTCCTCCTTGAGATCCGGGTTTGGTGTTTTGACCACACTGTCGGTTGTTGTTGTAGTAGGTCATACCGTTGCAAATATTTATATGGTTTAGTACTTTGTCTGAGTTCCGCTCCCGGCTGACTGGTGTGTCACCTCATCTCATCATGGTCAGGCCGTCGGGCCTTTCCAAGGTCTTATTTTTCTGTTCTTATGGATTTACAGTGCAGTATTAATATGTGTTACAACTGTAGCGTTCTCCTATCTTGCCACGATGGCTTTCCGTGTAGCTAAACCGTGGTAGCACTTGCTACGGCAAGTGCGCCATGCAGGATGGGTTATTGATACAAGGTACATCGGTAGTGATATTCCCTTCTAATTTCTATGTAATTGGTAGTCCTCGGGACTCCTTCGATAATCCCTATTTTGGATAACGTCCATCTGGCAGTTCCCTTGTTGCTTGACAATACTGTCATTTATCAGGGCGTTCCTCTTTTCTGAGGGAACCCCTTAATGTTTTCTTATGTCTTAATCCTCGCTTCTGTCTCCACACATTTTGTTGTGGTTATTAAGTAATAATTCTCTTTTAGGCACTACCTCGTAGTCCTATTTTGGTATACATTTGTATGAATTTCTACCGTCGTCCGCATTATGTCGGCCAGGTCTTGTAACCTTCCTCATTGTATGGGGTTTGGAGTTCCCGTTTCTAACTGGACTTTCCAGTAATCTCAATCCTTATGCTTGGTATTATCCTACTGTTATGCTCCTTCGGACCACTGTCCGGTACTCATGTCGCTTCCCTATTCCTTTGTATTGCACCCGTAGTGCTTACCTTATCATTGGTATTGCGGGTTATTTCGACTGCGTAGCATGTCGACCCATGTTGCCGGTAATTACCGTTCCCTTATTCATAGAATTCCATAGGTAGCGCCTGTTTCTCTGTTGCGCTCCATTAAAAACCTCCAAGTTCTCCGTAACTGTTGTGCAACAAGATGTTTCTCGTACTACTTATTGTTAGCTAACTGCCAGATCGGGTTTCCCGAGTAAGAGAAGGCTTTCTTCTCTCTGGCGTTTGTTCCACATATTTAGGGTTAGGGATGTGGAGGGCGGGCCTAGGTACTATAGATGTCCGGTAAACACCGGGAAGTCCTGACTAACGCACCTCTCACTCTATCTCTCAACCCTTAACCCATAACTCAATCTCAACCTCCATATTCTCCTAAGTTCGGTATTTCTTGTCTTCAGAGCGTAACTACGCTCTGATACCACTTTTTGTAACACCCCAACTCAATCCAATTGTGGTCTCGCAACTTAACATCATATATATATATAATGTCACAGCGGAATTCTTTACAATCCAGGACCTTGCCACGGTCTGACTAAAGAATATACCGAACATTAGTACAACAATCTTAACCATTACACATCCTTCTTACAAACCCTCACATCCTATACATCTTACTAACTCAAATTGCCATACGAGTGTACATGCACAACTCGTAGGCCACACTTAACCCTTAACACTTGCATCCTCTTCTTACTCTCGCGACGCCGCTTCCTGATGTACCTGTGTAGTAAAAACAGCCCCCAAAGGGGGTCAGCACGAATGCTGGTACGATCCCCTCATGGCCCCCAAGCTAACGTGGCTGCGACGACTAATGTCGATAGCATGGAGGTTGATTAGATGCACAAACATAATAGAAGTACAGTAAACAACAACTCAGATATGAACATCAAAGTTCACACACAATGAACGACTTAAATGCGTTCCCTTAATTAGAGAGTTAATTATTAACTCCTTAAGTAATGTTCCCTCTTAATCTTAGTCCATCCTTATCTCACCTCAATCTTAGTCTTATCTTAATCTTAGAAACAACCATCCTTTAATAAGGAGTGGATGTAGCTTACCTTAATCTTAATAAATACAAACCATCCTTTAAAAAGGAATGGTTGCAACTTATCTTAACCTCACCTTAATCTTAATCTTAATAATACAAACCATCCTTTAAAAAGGAATGGTTGCAACTTATCTTAACCTTACCTTAATCTTAATCTTAATAATACAAACCATCCTTTAAAAAGGAATGGTTGCAACTTATCTTAACCTTACCTTAATCTAATCTTACTTATTCTCAGTATACAAACCGTTCCTGGAGGGGAATGGTTGTATCCTAAGTCCAAACCTGGGATTTAGGTGATCCCACCGCACCATCTTAATGCCACCTACCCTGGACGGGAGTCCAGCGTAGCTGAGCCGGCAACCGGCCCTAGGCTACAAGTCCGAAGACAAGTCCTTAATCGGAGGTCGATCTGCTATAGATAACGACCCCCTTCCTTAGCATGCATGACCGGAGATCGGTCCCGGGTTTCCTCACTCAAGTTCCAGTTAGTAGTAATCTCAGGACCCTGTTTGTTGGTTAACCTCTTTCGGTTCATACCGTCCCTTATTAGGGGGCGTTCCTTAGTCTCACTCAATTCCTTACTAAACATGGTTAGTAAGTTCTCACGGTATGTTGTGTAGTTTCAAACATCACACAACAATACAATAAATATAGTATATTCCGGTTGCATGCTTTATCTTGTTTAGTGAGCACACAAAAACAAATAGCACACAAGCCGAGGACACCTCGTTAGCAAGCAGGTCACAAGAGAACTGTACCGTCACCGTTGGTCGTTCGGCTGCTTACTCTCCTCCGGAGTCCAAACTCCAAGTCCTAAAACATTCATTCAGTTTTAGGTTGTTAATCACTTAACTCAATTCAACTTACTTATCTTACTTAACTTACTTAACCCTTAATGATCCAACCTAACACCTCTTAAATCTTACAACTTAATCTTGCAAACTTAATCTTAAACTTTTAAGTTATTATTAACTTAATCCTTAGGTCTTTATACCTCTAATCATCATTGCCCCTTAATGGGGTACCATTAATACCACTAAACTCTCTTAGGGTTTCTTTCTTCTTTTTTTTCTTTTCTTTTTTTTTTAAGTCTTAAGGGCGTCCGACCCACCGTCCGACCCACCAACTGGGTCGGACCATTCCAGAGACTCCCGGGTTTGAAAAACTCTCTTGTCCGACCCACGTCCGACCCAACCAACTGGGTCGGACCATTACAGAAATTTTCCGTCTTCTATAACTCTCCTGTCCGACCCATGTCCGACCCAACGAACTGGGTCGGACCATTACAGAACCCTTCACTGGCGTCTAACAGAGGCCGTCCGACCCAAACTTGGGTCGGACCCCTGGTCGGACGCCACCAGAACATGTCCAAAAATTGTTAAATCTTCACCAAACTTCTCCTAAAGCCTTCTAATGTATTCTAACATTATTTAGACCTTTAAAACCCTCCGCAATCATCCTCCAAACTCATTAAAATAACCTCCAAAGATCATCCTAACCTTTAGCTCAATTCTTGCAAGAAATTCCCAACACTTGTCAATTAATTCCTTATATTTCTAACATGTACATTTGTCTAAAACTTCAACTAACCAAAGTGTTTCTTTCCTACCCATATAACTCCTCCTTAACATCATTGCGCTCCATCTTTGTTGTTTATACCTTTCAAAGTCATCTTGCATGTCATGCACAATTCCTCTTCCTTTCATTTGTTACTCATCACTCTTAAACTCTTGAACTTACTTATACATTCTTTCCATTATCTTAATATCTTGACATTGTTCTTCCATTACCTAAACCATGCAACACCCTCCTTAGACATTTCCACTTCTTTCATGCAACTTACTCCATTCTCATGATCATAACTTCTTATACGTTTCTAGTCATTTCCCTTGACGACTTACAAAATCCTCCTACCATTTTCACTTCCATCACCAAAGTCCACACATTACCATTCAACTAAACCTTATTAGTCCACCACTAACATCATCACACTTACACAAGCTTCTCAAAACTCCTCATTGTTTATCCTCTAGGTCATACCTAAATCACCTTAAAGGCATTATACATCATTTCCTCCAGATTTGCACAGCCTTACCATTCCTCATACCATAACTTTGGTGTGGTCAAGCACCCATCTAAACTCTAATTCCTTCTAGACATCTCTAGGTCATTCTAAACTCAAGAACTCCTTAGTTAAACTCGTTTCACTCAAATTCATCATAATGACTCCTAGTAAATCCTAGGTATATTTAATTCACAACCATCACCTATAACACTTATTTTCTACTCAAATTTTGCCATAGCTCCTCTAGTATCTTATCATGCCCAAAACATTATTTTTCCTCATTCAACCATCTCACACACATCAAGTTCTTCTTATCATATCTCATCACCCAAACCAACTCATTCACAACAAACTCAATATATTGCAATAATCTTAAATTGCATAGCACTAAGGCTCTTAAATGACATGGCTCTTAGGCCCTTAAATGACTTAAACTTAAACACTGAATTTCCCACATATAAAAGCTTTCAACCTGCAAATACACCCATCAATCTCATAGTAATTATAATACTCTTAAAATCCATCTTAAACTTATATTACTAACTCATTCCCATTGGCTCCTTAGTCACAAGTTCATAAGCTTATTTAAGTTCTTTTTTTCTTAGGTTATATAACCCATTACCTAATGTAAGCCCTAGGCTACATTGGTACTCATCTAAACTCATTCCTTAAACCTTAAACCACCATTAGGTAAATAATTTACCTTGTTTTCTCAAGCTTATCTTAACTTCCTCCTTAGACCTTCTTCTTGCATGAATCTCGGCCACCACTTAAATTTCCCCTTGCCAATGTTCTAATCAATATTCAATGACTCGTATGAGTACTAAACAATACACTAACCTCAAGGAATAAGAACCTAGGTTAGAAATGTGTTCTAAGGCATAAAAGTGGATGATTACCTTTGAAGTCTCAAGGTAGACTTTGGCATTGAATGAAATAGGACCTCCACTAGTCCTTGGTGAATAAATCAAGCTAGAACAAGGCATAAAAACATGGCCCCATGAGAAGGAATTTTTGGCCATATAAGGAAGATGATGGAAACTTGATTTTTCTTACATTTTCTTTACCTTAAGAGAATGGAGAAGCTAATGAGCTCTTCAAACTTGATTTTCCTCCATCAATGGAGTTTTCTCACGGCACAAAACTTGAGCTTTGAAAGATTTGAAAAGATAGGAAGCAAGGTCTTGGTCTAACTAAGAGATATATGTGTTTAGTTTTTGATTTGGAGCTAAAATGAGTAAGTTATGAACATTTGAAGATGAGGCAACCATGGAGGCTGCTTGGGACGGTTTGGAACAGAGGAAAAGAAGAAGAGAACCGTGGAAGAAGAACAGAAATGAAGAAGAGAGGAGAGAGGTAGGCTAATATAAGGTATTTTGCTTTTATAAAGCAAATAGTACTATTCTCTCTTTTACTCTTCTTTTCCTTTATTTTCCTAGTCATGTGGTGACTCCTCACATCAAAAACCGGCCCCCTCTTGTAATTAGGGATATTTATGGTCTTAGTTGACCATCTCATTGACTTATGTTGACTTAAGCTTAATTTGGGCACTATTTGGCAATATTCACTAATTAGTGCACATATTCGTGAAATTTTTGGTTTCCCATTGATTTAGACTTCCTAATGTGATACTAATTAGTACACATGTTGATTAAAGAGTAATGATGGACATTTAGCCACTCAAAACTCAATTCTAAGACAATTTCTCAAAAATGTGCTTTAAGACTTCTTAAAGCACATTTTGTGTTTTAACTTGTTTTCAAGCTTGGTTTTCTTTGCTAATTGATTTAAAATGCCCATTAGCATATTACTAAAGTCTTATAATGGTATTTGGGTGCTAATCAAGGTCACTCCAAGCTTAGAGCACGTTTTTGCCCTGATTGCCCTTAAGGCACTTTCTTGTGTTTTCCTTGGTTTAAATTGTCTACCAATCTTTCTAAGGCATATTCTAGCCTTACTACATCATAATTTGATGTTTACTTAACATACTTAGGTTTGGGGTATTTCAGATTTGCCCAACCATGAGCTGAAACTTAAAGGCTGAAAACTCTACGTTTGAAGATAAAGTTGGTTTTGGAGATTTGTCCACCCCTCCCGTATAACTCTCTTACCCATTGTTTGCTCATTCCGTACAAGTATGCCATGTCCAAAGTTCATCCCGCGTCGCACTGAAAGAGGGCATTGGAGTAATTGTCCATACCAGAGTATGAAATTTAAAAGCCAGCCAAAGAACAACCCAATATCCCATACTACATTAATCTGAGCTTAATCTGGTGACATTAATATGAGTGTAATGTTAACAAATTTCATCAGCCAGCCATAGAACAGGACCTAAAACTACCAATACCTGCATTTGAAAATTAATTTATTTGTGAGAGTAACGTCTTTTCCTATAGTTAGTAGAATATGTGCGAGTCTGGGGCCTCTAACCAGTCATCGTCGACCATATCACACACTACTGTCAGAAACTGTCCATATTTATTAGTCATATTATCCGCTAATGTGAAAAAGGGTGACATAGGTACCAGCTACTATCAACTTACACGTATACAGCTGCCAGTGACCGTTGACCACACATCGCATGTCAATGTCAACGTGGATGGAAACTTCCGAACAACCACAACAATGAGAGTGGAATCCACCCATAAAGTATTCTTATTTTATTCTACTCTCTCACAACATTAGCTAAGAAACTCTCCCTCCTCAATCCTTAGCTAAAAAACTCTCTCTCATGTGTCTCTCCTCCACATAATCATTTATTTTTTCTTTTCAACAATGGAGAGTGGATTCCAATTTATTGTAGAAACCTTATAGACATTCTTAATTTGTATTTTCTAACTTAAACTTATTTTTATGTAAATTTGGTTATACTATATGTGCATACCCATGATATTTAACAATTTCATTATATATCATCATTAGGCATAGCTATATGCAACCTAAAGATAGAATTCTCCCACGTCCTACTTTCCAAGTGTATCAATCAGGTTGTGACGTCCTCAATGATAACCCACCACAGAGAAGAGGGTTGAAGGTCAAAGAAAACATAACGATAGATGGCCAAGGCTCCTAGCTGGATGTTTATCCCCTTTCACCAGTTGTTAAAGTGGAGCCAGAATTTTAAATTTAGGGGTGCCAAAATTTTTTTGGCTATATTTAATATCAATATTAAATATAATATGAAAATTAACAAAATTTTAACATAAAAATACTTAAAATATGGTTTAAAGATTTATATTTTAAAAATAGATTTAACTCACTACAATATACTCTATCCTATTTTTCATAGATAATTTTCTACAAACACGGAAATTAAGGAGAATTTTTGGACTACTTAATGAGAAGTTGTAAGTGAGAGAAAAAAGTAAAAGGATATATGTAATGCCCCTATTTAACATATTTATAGCGGAAATAAAATACTAAAGGCGTACAGACCATCGGGTTCCAGACACCCGGCATCAAACCTCACCAATTACAACTTTAAAGTTTACAACTGTCACGGTCTGAACCTCGAGAAAACTTAACAAAAATAAAACAGTAATAAATCACATGAACTCTCCACAAAACCTAATCCCATTCTAATCACTTGTTCTCTTCGTGGCCACCTGTATAGTAACTCGTACCTGCAAGATAAAACCAAGCAGCCCACCCCGAGAGGGGTGGGTCTGTTCCCTGGAATGGAACTGGTACGATCCTCCAAAAACAAACTTATAATACAACTCTAAAATAAATAATAGCTTGAATACAACCACTTAAACCACACAGAGGAACAAGGCATTTCACAAATCACCAAGTCAAGATAACAAGTTGCGAAAGTAATACATAACATAAAGTTAAAGTTAGTCAACCAGAAGAATCACACCATAAGTTATTGTACATCCATTGTTTGTGTTAGATTCGGTTTCAGTTAGGAATAGGAAAACCCAAGTAGTCACAAGGACTAAGAATGAAAGAAGAGACCCAAGAACCCATAACTCAAGAGTGGAATCAAATCAACTGGGAGAGATGGCCCCCACCGCCAAGTACGTCCTTTTAGGACAGGGATATACAGCCCCTCACTGTTTACTACGTCCCTTTTGGGGCAGGGGATATACAGCCCCTCACTGTTACCATTGAAGACGCGCGCACGTCGAAACAACACGACCCAGCTCATGGATGAAACAATATCCAGAGTCAAAAGAAGAATTACCAAGACTGTCCTTCTCCATATTCCCACTAGATCACTAACTACCCAGAGCAATACCAAAACACTCAGTCCTACAGAGTGCATAAGCGTAAACCCTAAGCAGTTAATGTCTAATGGAACAACCAAATAGAAGGAACCAATACCCATGTAAGTTTCACATTCAAGGCTCAGTTAGTCACACAAGATGAGTTAGTCACACAACCATTTCCTTTTAGAAATCCACTTTAGCTCAGTTAGTGTTTGTCACAGACATCCCTTAAGTCTTGTTAGCAAAGCATAAGAGTACGAGAAATCGTACCTGGTATGTGAAGAACAGTAATTAACTTGAATGAGTGATTCCCCAATAGTAACTTGTAATTAAGGTGTTCCAAGTGTCGATTAGTTAAGGGACTCATAAACTAATCATCCTCTATTCCTACTGATTTATAGTTCCAGGTTTACCATTATTCTCTCACAAGGATTTGGGCTCATTTTGTTAATTAAATCCTTTGTTAGGCCCATTTCGTTTAATTTGGAATGATTTAGGATTTATCCGTGAGAGTGGCCCAAACTCTCTTTAAATTGTTTAAGTGGGCTTTTGGAGTTCATAAACTTGGGCTTAGTAGGTTAACCCAAGACCGTGTTACGTTTATCTTATGTAATTAAACCCTTAGGTTATCAATGACTATTTTATTACACACCGATTAAAATCCTAAAGTTTAATATATATATATATTCTTCTTATGATATCTCTCACAAGGAATGATATTTCCTTCATCTATTTTTAATGTTTTTATATGTATATATATATATATATATATATCCTTGTGTATTAAGGTTTATCCAGACATCTTAAAGAAATTTTTATTGTATCTAATCATGTTTAATAACTTTTAGGCATATCCACAACCGATAAATGATTTATAAAATAAAGTGTTTTCCTTTATTTATTTAATATATATACGTATGTACCCGTATTAGAATTTATTTAAGTCATCCCCTATGTAGCCTATTGTATTTAAATTATCTTTATTACTTCAACATTTATCTGCACTCCCTGTATGTTTTATAAAGTATTTCTTTTACTACATCTTAGAATATTAGCTTCTATAGTATTAATATATGTTGATTTATTTAGCTCCCTGTTTTACCCTAAGTTACTATTTTATTCCCTTTTATATAGGTGTAAATATATATATCTTCCTTAGTTTTAATTAGATATTAACTCCTATATATAATAAATAAAATGTAGAATAATTAAATTCCTTGATTTAACATAAGTTTCTATTTCAATACCCCTATATAAGTATATATACATATATGTAAATAATTTCACTTCCCTTAAAAGCTAATACCAAACATTTATAAACATACTGTTATAACATGTTAATTTAGTTTTCCTTATTTTCCCACCTTAAAAGTTTATTAACAAACCATACTTTAATTTTGTTACATTAAAAACCAATAATTATAAGTTATTCTTATGAAAAACTCAAAAACACAATTTTTTAACCCATTACCATTGCCAAAAATTCCCAAAATTAAGTATATAGAGCTAATAACATTTAGACATATTATAAGATTTTTATTTCATAAAAATATCTTTTTTATTTAACCAAATATTCCAAATACCCATAACCTTGTAAAAATCATAACTAAGTTTAATAACTCCAAAACCATATTAAATTTACATCCAAATAAACTAGATTTATAAGGAATCTATGGTTAAAATTTCAAGTCAACAAACATTCGGGAAGGATTTAAATTAATTCACAAGTTAGGTGTTAATTCTGGAAATATATTAATCAAACCAACTTTAACTCCCCAGATCTAATCCGGCTGTCCGTTTCTAAAACTTACGATAGGACGACCACTGAGTCTCGAGTTCTTCAGGAAATCAAAACCGATACTCGAGTACTAATCTGCCAATTCCTCAAAATCTACAGAACCAAATTCGATGATTTTTGTTTCTATGGATTCGAAATTCAATTCCGGTTCTAATGATACCAAATTCGCTAGCTAACATGCGGAGTTCAGTGTTTTATGATTCTGGTTTGAGGTTAGGGCTATCGGGTTACCGATTCCAATTTCCCAACTTCTTAATCTAACACATAATAGATGAAATTGGAACATGGTTTTGACCGGTAATGCAATGTCGATTAGCAAAATCGAAAGAATTTGAAGGAAAACTAACCAGAATTGCATGAATCGATGGAATTTGATTTCGGTTTCTGGAAAAACTCAACCTTTACGAGCTGATTGAGTAGCCTACTTTGCAACACTATAAGTTTTGGTACAGATCAAGTTAGGCTTTGTTCTTGGGCTTAATTTAAAGAGGAAACATAGCTCTACACATTGATAGCAAGAACTCACTCTAATTTGCATTATATAGAAAGAAATCTGACCCGAAAGTTACGAGTTTACCTTACGTTTTTCTTATGATTTTATGTTATGTCGGATCACGAACTTTAGGCACCTCTTACTTACAAACGGTTGGGAATTAGCCTTGGGTGTAAACATGAAAGTTTTAGAGGGATTAGAGATCTACACAACAAGCTAAAGAACTCGAATTTTGGATGCGAAACGAAGAAGTTATGATCAAACGAAGTTTACCTGAATTCGGTGAAAACTGGGAATCTGGGTTGGGACTGAGCAAGGAGGCGACTTTGGATTGATTTTCCGGTGGATTTAGGAAGATTTAGATTGAGTGTGAGCTATGGTTGCAAAGAGGATATTAAGGAGAGTAGAATAAAAAAACTGCGTTGCAAAATTCGCAAAGATGAATGAGATATAAGTGTCTAAAGTTAGGGCAAAAACGCTGATAGCAGTTAGGATTCTGGCCAATTTTCGTGCTAAGTACAGGCGACCCGTGTGAGCTTGACACGTGGCAGTTTTCAAAATTTTGGCTCTAAACTTCATTCTATCATAACTTTGGCTAGGATGATCCTTTTTTGACGTTCTTTTAATCGATCTTCATGGTTTTCCATAACCTATTTATTGGTATAGGTTTCATGGGCTGGTTTGACCATTCTCAAAAAGTCAACCCCAGCAAGGCTTGAGAAACTTTAGGGTTTCTAGGATTTTATATTGACTTTTATGCTTCAAATCAATGTTCCAACTCTTTCTAAAATCTTTATAATATACTTGGAGTGTTTAGAAATTTTTCCAAGATTTATTGACTTATAAATCTTATTATTAAATTCATAATACTATATAATAATATATAATCCAATATTTAATAATATTCTTTAGGATTAAATGGAAGAAATCCCATGATTTAATTTTCATAATTCCATATAAGGATTTAATGATTTATTATTCACAATCCATACTATAATATAATAATAATAGTATTATTTACGGTTTTAATAAAAGAAATCCCCTAAATTAATTTAAATTAATTTAGGGGTATTTCAGTATATCCCCCTAAAAGAAACTTCCTCGAAGTTTAAACATCAACTTGAACGATAATAATTCCAACGAATTTTCATACCAATCCAATCCTCCTTAACTTCCATCCATTCTTCTATTTCAATATTCCACTCGAGATTACTCAGAATCAAATCAAACTGAATCAAAATATAAAACTGAATCAAAATATACCAAGATATACTAAATCAAACGTCACATACTACCGTGCCATAATGTAAAACTAATGTAAAACTACGTACATACATACACCTCTCACTCTACTAATAATGTTCTCCCTCTACTAATAATACAACAGGGTATAATCCGGATGAGGTAACAAAGGAGTAGTATGCCAGTATATCCCCCTTAAAAGAGCTAAGGTACGCCCTCGTACCGCTACTAATGTGAGCTATAGAGGTATAGGAAATCATCATGGGAATAGATGTGGGTACTTCACTCTCATAGAGTCCTCAGTCTCCCAAGTAGCTTCCTCAACCCCATGAGGCTTCCAAAGAACTTTCACCAGTTTGATTGATCTGCCTCTCGTTTCTCGGACCTTCGTGTCCAAGATCCGAATAGGAGTCTCCTCATATCTCAGTGTAGACTCAATCTCCAACCTCTCTGGCTGCAATACGTGAGAAGGGTCAGGCATATACTTCTTCAGCTGAGATACATGAAACACGTCGTGTACCTTCCCCAACTCCGCTGGTAGCTCCAGTCTGTAAGCAGCTGGGCCCACTCGGTCTGTAATCCTGTACGGACCGACATACTTAGGGCTTAGTTTGCCCCTCATCCCAAATCTGAATATCCCTCTCATCGGAGACACCCGTAAGAAAACCATGTCTCCCAACTGAAACTCGAGCTCTCTGGTGCGCTGATCCCCATAGGATTTCTGTCTAGACTGCGCTGCCCTCATGTGCTGCTGAATAACTCTAACGTCATCCTGCAGTGTCTGAACATACTCGGGCCCAATCAGGACTGCCTCGGTAGGGTCACTCCATGATAAGGGAGTCCGGCACGGCCTGCCATACAGAGCCTGGAATGGTGCCATGCCGATAGATGAGTGGTAGGAGTTATTGTAGGAGAACTCCACCAGGTGTAGACGCTCTACCCAACTCCCCTGATAGTCTAGAGCGACTGCTCGCAGCATATCCTCCAGCGCCTGAATCGTCCTCTCAGTCTGCCCATCAGTCTGAGGGTGAAAAGCTGTGCTAAGGCATAGTTGAGTACCAAACGCCTCCTGCACCTGACGCCAAAATCTGCTGAGGAAACGTGTGTCACGATCGGAGACGATCGTCTTCGGTACCCCATGGTACCGGATGTGCTCTGTGGTGAACACCTCAGCCAGCTTGGGCACCTTCCATGTGTCCTTGATAGGTATAAACCTGGCCTTGGTCAACCTATCGACTATCACCCAAATAGAATTCAGTCCCTCTAGCTGGAGGGAGACCGACCACAAAGTCCATGCTGATGTCGTCAAACTTCCAGCACGGTACTGGTAATGACTGAATCTGGCCTCCTGGTCGACGATGCTCAAACTTCACCTTCTGACAGGTGAGGCATCGGGAGACGAAATCTGCTACATCCCTCTTCATCCCGCTCCACCAGAATAACTGCTTCAAATCCTTGTACATCTTGGTGGCTCCAGGGTGTACTGATAATGTAGAGGAATGAGCCTCAGAGAGAATCCTGGTCTGAAGTTCTGTCGCATCCTGAGGAACGCAGAGTCTGCCTCTGACTCGAAGGTGTCCCTCGCTGTCTAGCTCGTACTCATACTTCAGACCATCAGTCAAACCGTCTGCTAACTTCTGCCTGACGCCCTGTAGGTATACATCACTGTCCTGGGCTGCGTATATCTCCTCAGCTATCGTGGTCGTCTCTATCAAGGCTAGGAGTGAGTATGCTCTCCTGCTCAAGCGTCTGCCACGACATTCCCTTTACCTTCAGTGTACTGAAGGTTGATGTCATAATCAGCCAGTAGCTCGACCCATCGTGCTGTCTCAGGTTCAGCTCCTTCTGGGTCCAGATGTACTTCAGACTCTTATGGTCTGTCATAATCCGGACTGTGGCTCCATACAAGTAATGTCGCCAGATCTTCAAGCGAAGACTATGGCGAGGAGCTCAAGGTCGTGTGTGGGGTAATTTTCTTCGTGCTTCTTCAGCTGTCGAGAAGCATACGCTACCACTCTGCCATTCTGCATCAGTACCCCACCAATCCCTCTGCCTGAAGCATCACAATACACCTCGTATCCCTCGTTCCCTTCAGGGATCACTAATACTGGAGCTGTGGTCAGGG
Source organism: Limonium bicolor (assembly GCA_023374045.1). Taxonomy (NCBI): domain Eukaryota; kingdom Viridiplantae; phylum Streptophyta; class Magnoliopsida; order Caryophyllales; family Plumbaginaceae; genus Limonium; species Limonium bicolor. The sequence goes on along the minus strand of CM041778.1, from coordinate 184,011,100 downwards.
CGTCCTTCACGCCTGAAAGGAGACCTCACAAGCCTCTGTCCATACAAACGGGCTGTCCTTCTTCATCAGGGAGGTCAAGGGCTTGGCTAGCCTGGAGAAGTCCTTCACAAAGCGTCTATAGTAGCCAGCCAACCCAAGGAAACTCCTAATCTCTGTCACAGTGCGAGGTCTATGCCAGCTCTTCATCGCCTCAATCTTAGCTGGGTCTACTGAAACTCCCTCAGCTGAGATCACATGTCCAAGAAATGACACCTTGTCCAGCCAGAATTCACACTTGCTGAACTTGGCATATAGTTTCTTCTCTCCCAGAGTCTCCAAGGCTGTCCTCAAATGCTGCTCGTGTTCCTCCCGACTCTTGGAGAAGATCAAGATGTCGTCTATGAACACGACCACTGACTTATCTAACTGGGCTTGGAAGACTCTCTGCATCAGATCCATGAATCTTACTGGTGCATTGGTCAGTACAAACGGCATCACTGTGAACTCGTAGTGGCCGTATCTGGTCCAGAAGGCTGTCTTCTCTATATCTGACTCAGCTACAACTATCTGATGATATCCGGAACGCAGGTCAATCTTGGAGAACACCTTAGCTCCCCTCAGCTGGTCGAACAAGTCATCGATCCTAGGCAGTGGGTACTTGTTCTTGATCGTGACATTGTTCAGCTCCCTATAGTCGATGCAGAGTCTCATGCTCCGTCCTTCTTCTTGACGAAAAGCACTGGAGCACCCCAAGGTGAGACACTGGGTCTGATGAAACCCTTATCTAGTAGCTCCTGCAGCTGCTTCTTCAACTCAACCATCTCTGCAGGGCCCATCCGGTAGGGAGCCTTACCAATCGGTCCCGTGCCAGGTATGAGGTCGATGTTGAATTCAACCTCTCTTAGCGGTGGTAGTCCAGGTAGCTCCTCTGGAAAAACGTCGAAGTACTCCGACACAATGGGAACACCGCTCTAGAACTTCGGATCCGTCCTTAGATCCTGGGCATAGCAGTAGTAGGCGGTAGCGCCCTTGGACACCCCCTTCATCAGGGATAAAGCCGATACAACCTTCACAGTCGGCTGTTTAGGTTGCATTCGGTATGACACTGTGATCCCGTAGCTGACTTCAGGAGGAGACGATGCTCTGCATAGTGTAGTCTGCCTTGGTACCGCTGTAGCGTGTCCATGCCCACAATTATGTCGAATCCCATGCCAGGGAAGACAATGGCATCAAGAAGGAAGTATGCTCCCTTGATGTGTACTCAAATCTTGCATTGCTTACTACATTTGATCAGCTCTCTGGATGGCAGCAGACTGAGCAGTCATGGATATCCTCTGTAGGGGCATCGATCTTAGCATGGTACGCTTGTGATATGAAGGAATGGGAGGCTCCAGAATCAAACAGGACTGTGGCCTCAACTCCATTACCTAGGAATGTGCCTGAAATTGTAGGAGATTTTTAAGATTCTGGGTAAACGTTCCAAGGTAATTACTCAGGGTTAATGTTTATACATGTGATGACCATTCCATTGCTCTTTGCTTGAGCCTGGTTCAACACATTCAACCTGATCCCTGAGTTTCCAACCCCTACAATGAAGCAATAAAATTCTTAGAATTTCCATTCTTATTGAAAGCTTCATGAGCAACTTAAAATTTACAATGCTGAAATTGTAAAGTACAAGGCTAGGTCTGTCTAAAGGTTAGGTTTAGACGGCCCGGTTTCATGTGGGTCTGGTTAATGATGGGTGTGGGGCTGTGTTGGGCTTGATTCTCTTCACCCCATGGTAGATGAGTCTAGCCGCCCCACCAAAAATTAGTACATCACCCGACTTCAGGAGGATCTTGGTAGCAAGGTCCATCCTCCTTTGATCACCAAATAGGAACTCCGCGTCGTCTCCAAGCGATATGGACACCACTGGAACTCCTCTGGTGACGGACTCTGGCGATTCGTCCTTGTCTTGGTGCATCCCTAGCTTACCCTCATTTCCATAGAAGTTGATGATGCACACGTCGGAGGTTAGGTCTGGGACGGGCTCATCCTCCAATTCTTGTGCTGCCTTAACTGCAGCTCTAATGATGGTCTGCAGTTCCTCCGGGATTGGTGGCACCTCCACCTCTTCATAGCACTTGGTGGGGTGGTTCCACTTCTTACCTAGGCACATGATCTTTATCTTCATGGTTGAACCATTCTTGAAGGTAGGGTGTAAAAATTTCCTTCCTTCACACCTAACTCCTGATCTTGAGGATCAATGCATACTGGACTGCTGGGGTCAGGTACTCTCGTAGTAAGATCATCCCGGGTCTCAAGACCTCACACTTCTCTGGTGGGTGTGGAATATGGCAAAATAGGAAAGCAAATATCGAAAGCTGAACAACAATTGTCATTAAATAAATAAGTCAAGGTTCACAACTGGTAATGAAAGGTTCGAAACGAAACAAAATAAAGGGTTTATAGTTCATCCCTTTTACATTGACAAAGAAAAACTAGCCAATGAAATGTAAAGAAAGTAAAAGTCTAAGCCTCTTCGTGAGGGAAGTAGTCCTCACCAGGTGAACTCGGGTCATCACTCGCTGCCTCGACGCGGTCCACCAGGTTAAGGATCGGTGCCTTGCCCGACCTCTGGGGGTAGTTCTGTCCTGGCCTCTATGGGTGGCTCTGGGCAGGGCGGCTGGTAGATGGTAGCACCTCCTGTGCCACCTCGACCTCCTCCAGTAGTAGTAGCTGGGGCTCTAGCAGTGTTCCCGGTGCGTGGCTTGTAGTTCCTGGAATCCGGGTTCAGGAAGCATTCGAACGATCTGTGCCCCTTCTTACCGCAGTGGTTGCAATCCACCAGGTTTCCCTTACAATCCTTGCCCGGGTGGTCCTTCTTGCACCACTTGCAGAAGTACTTTCTCGCAGGTTGGTTCCCTGTTTCAGTTTCAAGGTTAGTAATTGTGATAACAAAATGTAACCACATTGGAGATTCTAATTTATCGCACCCCTAAATGGCTGGGAGCGGAGGGGCTCAGCATCCGCATGATAAGAGACAATGGCTTTCTCGTTCCCTCTCTTGAAAAATCTTCCTTTCTTGTCATGATTCTGGGAAGAGCTTCCTCCATTCCCTCCTCCACCATCTCCCTTTCTCTTGCCTAGCACAGAGTCCTGGTAGGCAATGGTGGTCTCGCAGTCATTTGCGTCATCCGCTAGCTCCTGTCGTGACAATATGTGTTAGTGGGGAAATCTTTTTGTACTAGGAATTCTAAAATCATGTTCCATACCTGTAAGGTCATCCCTCTGGTGGAACCGATCATAGTCATGATCCTGAAATTCAAGCCAGTGTGGAATTTGTCCACCAGATACCTCGGAGCGTAAGCTCCCTCTCCAATAACAGCGAGCAGCTCCACAATTTTATTATAATATTCAGCAACAGAGGAACTCCCTTGCTTCAGCTGCTCGAACTCACTCCTCATCCTCTTCTTAGGTAGGATGGATAGAACTTGGCTCTTAGGGCCACCAAGAAGGCTGGGAAACCGAAGTCCGTCTGGGCAGTCAACTCAGCTCTGGCGGTCTGCCCCATCGATGCGCGGGTCCCTGGAGAAAGTAGGCCGCTATGTCCACCTGGCGACCCGCTGGAATGTGCAAAGAGGTGAAGGCCTTCTGCATCTCGTCGATGTATCTCTCTAAGGTCTTCGGTTCTGGCTGGCCTTCGTAGACTGGAGGGCGTAGGTCTTTGACCTCCTTCAGCCAGTTGAACTCCCGGGGACTGTTAGGTGGTGGCGGTGGTGGCTGTGGGATCTGAGCCTGCTGCTGAGCTAATGCAATCGTCACTATCTACGCTATGACCTCTGGGGTGACAGCGTCGGGTCCATAGCCTCCTGAGGGACCAGCTCTCCTTCCTCCTCTTCGAGACATATAACTGGTATTGACGATTTTGTTACTTAGAAGGTGTATTGTTGAGTCTAAATATCTATGTAGTAAAGTATGTATATTTATAACGTCCTAAGGATGGTTCGTAGATACGTGAAGTAAAACGTAAGTAGTAGGGTAAGTATGGGGTAAGGGTCACGCGCCTTTCTGGAATTCTCACTTCCCAATTCTACCCCAGTTCCCCAGTTTTAAGTGCACCTATAATCTAAGTATTTCACTCGGCTTGTTTTCTCGGGTTCAGAGCGTAACTACGCTCTGATACCAATTTTTGTAACGCCCCTATTTAACATATTTATAGCGGAAATAAAATACTAAAGGCATACAGACCATCGGGTTCCAAACACCCGCACCAAACCTCACCAATTTACAACTTAAAAGATTACAACTGTCACGGTCTGAACCTCGAGAAAACTTAACAAAAATAAAACAGTAATAAATCACATGAACTCTCCACAAAACCTAATCCCATCCCAATCACTCGTTCTCTTCGTGGCCACCTGTATAGTAACTCGTACCTGCAAGATAAAACCAAGCAGCCCACCCCGAGAGGGGTGGGTCAGTTCCCTGGAATGGAACTGGTACGATCCTCTAAAAACAAACTTATAATACAACTCTTAAATAAATAATAGCTTGAATACAACCACTTAAACCACACAGAGGAACAAGGCATTTCACAAATCACCAAGTCAAGATAACAAGTTGCGAAAGTAATACATAACAAAAAGTTAAAGTTAGTCAACCAGAAAATTCACACCATAAGTTAGTGTACATCCATTGTTTGTGTTAGATTCAGTTTCAGTTAGGAATAGGAAAACCCAAGTAGTTACAAGGACTAGGAATGAAAGAAGAGACCTAAGAACCCATAACTCAAGAGTGGAATCAAATCAACTGGGAGAGATGGCCCCCACCGCCAAGTACGTCCTTTTAGGACAGGGGATATACAACCCCTCACTGTTTACTACGTCCCTTTTGGGACAGGGGATATACAGCCCCTCACTGTTACCATTGAAGATGCGCGCACGTCGAAACAACACGACCCAGCTCATGGATGAAACAATATCCAGAGTCAAAAGAAGAATTGCCAAGACTGTCCTTCTCCATATTCCCACTAGATCACTAACTACCCAGAGCAATACCAAAACACTCAGTCCTACAGAGTGCAGAAGTGTAAGCCCTAAGCAGTTAATGTCTAATGGAACAACCAAATAGAAGGAACCAATACCCATGTAAGTTTCACATTCAAGGCTCAGTTAGTCACACAAGCTGAGTTAGTCACACAACTATTTCCTTTTAGAAATCCACTTTAGCTCAGTTAGTGTTTGTCACAAACATCCCTTAAGCCTTGTTAGCAAAGCATAAGAGTACGAGAAATCGTACCTGGTATGTGAAGAACAGTAATTAACTTGAATGAGTGATTTCTCAATAGTAACCTATAATTATGGTGTTCCAAGTGTCGATTAGTTAAGGGACTTATAAACTAATCATCCTCTATTCCTACTGATTTATAGTTCCAGGTTTACCATTATTCTCTCACAAGGATCTGGGCTTGATTTTGTTAATTAAATCCTTTGTTAGGCCCATTTCGTTTAATTTGGAATGATTTAGGATTTATCCCTGAGAGCGGCCCAAACTCTCTTTGAATTGTTTAAGTGGGCTTTTGGAGTTCATAAACTTGGGCTCAGTAGGTTAACCCAAGACCGTGTTACGTTTATCTTGTGTAATTAAACCCTTAGGTTATCAATGACTATTTTATTGCACACCGATTAAAATCCTAAAGTTTAATATATATATATATTCTTCTATGATATCTCTCACAAGGAATGATATTTCCTTCATCTATTTTTAATGTTTTTATATGTATATATATATATTTATATATATCCTTGTGTATTAAGGTTTATCCAGACATCTTAAAGAAATTTTTATTGTATCTAATCATGTTTAATAACTTTTAGACATATCCACAACCGATAAATGATTTATAAAATAAAGTGTTTTCCTTTATTTATTTAATATATATACGTATGTACCCGTATTAGAATTTATTTAAGTCATCCCCTATGTAGCCTATTGTATTTAAATTATCTTTATTACTTCAACATTTATCTGCACTCCCTGTATGTTTTATAAAGTATTTCTTTTACTACATCTTAGAATATTAGCTTCTATAGTATTAAGTTAATATAAGTGTTGATTTATTTAGCTCCCTGTTTTACCCTAAGTGACTATTTTATTCCCTTTTTATATAGGTGTAAATATATATATCTTCCTTAGTTTTAATTAAGAATATTAACTCCCATATAATATAATAAAAAAATGTAGAATAATTAAATTCCTTGATTTAACATAAGTTTCTATTTAAATTCCCCCATATAAGTATATATACATATATGTAAATAATTTCACTTCCCTTAAAAGCTAATACCCAAAACATTTATAAACATACTGTTATAACATGTTAATTTAGTTTTCCTAATTTTTCCCACCTTAAAAGTTTATTAACAAACCATACTTTAATTTTTGTTACATTAAAAACCATATATTATAAGTTATTCTTATGAAAAACTCATAAACACAATTTTTTAACCCATTTACCATTGTCCAAAAATTCTCAAATTAAGTATATAGTAGCTATAACATTTTAGACATATTTTAAAATTTTTATTTCATAAAAATATCTTTTTTATTTAACCAAATAATTCCATAATACCCGTAAATTGCAAAAATCTTAACTTACGTTTAAAAACTCCAAAACCATATTAATTTACGTCAAAATAAACTAGATTTTATAAGGAATCTATGGTTAAAATTTCAAGTCAAAATACATTCGGGAAGGTATTTAAATTAATTCATCCAGTTAGGGTTTAATTCTGGAAATATTATAATTCATAACCAACTTAAACTCCCCAGATCCAATCTCGGCCGTCCGTTTCTAAAACTTACGATCGGACGGCCACTGTGTCTCGAGTTTTTCAGGAAATCAAAACCGATACCCGAGTACTAATCTGCCAATTCCTCAAAATCTACAGAACCAAATTCGATGATTTTTGTTTCTATGGATTCGAAATTCAATTCTGGTTCTAATGATACCAAATTCGCTAGCTAACATGCGGAGTTCAGTTTTTTCGATTCTGGTTCGAGGTTAGGATTTATTTCGGGTTACCGATTCCTATTCTCACAAATTCTCTCAATATAACACATAATAGATGAAATCGGAACATGTTTCTGACCGGTAATGCAATGTCGATTAGCAAAATCGAAAGAATTTGAAGGAAAACTCAACGGAATTGCATGAGTCGAAGGAATTCGATTTCGGTTTCTGGAAAAACTCAACCTTTACGAGCTGATTGAGTAGCCATCTTTGCAAAGAGGAGATTAAGGAGAGTAGAATAAAAAAAACGGCGTTGCAAAATTCGCAAAGATGAGTGAGATATAAGTGTCTATAGTTAGGGCGAAAAATGCTGATGGCAGTTAGGATTCTGGCCGATTTTCGTGCTAAGTACAGGCGACCCGTGTGAGCTTGACACGTGGCAGTTTTCAAAATTTTGGCTCCAAACTTCATTCTATCATAACTTTGGCTAGGATGATCCGTTTTTGACGTTCTTTTTATCGATCTTCATGGTTTTCCATAACCTATTTATTGGTATAGGTTTCATGGGCTGGTTTAACTATTATCAAGAAGTCAACCCTAGCAAGGCTTGAGAAACTTTAGGGTTTCTAGGATTTTATATTGACTTTTATGCTTCAAATCAATGTTCCAACTCTTTCTAAAATCTTTATAATATACTTGGAGTGTTTAGAAATTTTTCCAAGATTTATTGACTTATAAATCTTATTATTAAATTCATAATACTATATAATAATATATAATAATCCAATATTTAATAATATTCTTTAAGATTAAATGGAAGAAATCCCATGATTTAATTTTCATAATTCCATATAAGGATTTAATGATTTATTATTCACAATCCCATACTACAATATAATAATTAATAGTATTATTTACGGTTTTAATAAAAGAAATCCCCTAAATTAATTTAAATTAATTTAGGGGTATTTCAATAATGAAAATTGAGAGGTCAAAATGTCCAAAACATCTTATATTTTTGAAAAAATGACAACTTTCAAAACATCATTTATTAAGAACAAATGGTTGTACATAGTGACAATTACAAGACTCATTGACTTAATTTAAACAAAAATTTGATAAGCACAATTAATATTTTAAAAGTAAGTTTCAGTTCAAATTATGGTTATAAAAATAATAATGTATAAAGTATAAGACACTCAATAACATCAACTAATGTTTTAAGTGTACTTTATTATTTCCATTTATAGCACTAATCAATTTAAAATGGACTAATGTTAATTAAAAATTATAAATATCATAGATACTTTTAGACAATTTTAATAATTCAACTTTTTATAACAAAAGAAAACTATTGTATAAACTTGTAATAAAATGATGTCATCGGGACAATTGGGGGGGTGGGGTGGGGGGGGGGGCCCCCCTAACTACACGTGGCTCCGCCACTAGGTGTTAAGATACATCAGGAGCACGACCATGTTTTTTATATCAAGGTCCGGTGTCTTTTGATCACTACTCTCGACCCTTACAGACACTTGTAGTCAGGGGGCGAGACTAGGAAATATTTGTAAGGGGTGCATTATTTTAATAATAATAGTTAATATTTTTCAAATTAATATAAATTTTGAAAATTTATAATTATATAAAAATTGATATTAGATATTAAATTTGCCATAAAAATTAAAATAAAATTGAAATATATACATTAACATATAAATAAGTTTGTTTTACCTTTTTTGTTTAAAAATTTAAAAATTGGTATACTAAATTATATGTATGTTAATGCAATTAATATAGAACTTCTAAACTAGTAGTCTCTTTCTGAAAACTTCCTCTAAAAATTATTTTGAGTAATTGTAATATTATTTTAATTTACAAAATCTATAATAAAAAAACTAAAAACACTTGTATTATGGATATAAGGGGTACATAATTAATAAGAATTACGTTTTATTTTAGACTATAGTGATAAATGAGAATATTAAGAGTTTTCTTATCTAATATAGACTGAAAGTGATTTTTACAATATAATTCAAAAATAAATATTACATATTAATAGAAATTAAATTGAAAATAAACAAAACTTAGAGATGTTATGTGATATTTTACAAAATGTTATAGGGTGAACAAATATCTATTAACATAAATAAACTATATAATAATAAAGCTAGAACTAATTTAAATATGCAACTAGAGGAGTAGGGGGCGCACAAACACCAGCCCCCTATCTCCGCCCCTGCTTGTAGTGCATAGACAGGTGTGAATATCAGGCTTTCTCTTCTTAACATGCGAAAAATGAAACTACATTCACCTATCAAAGCTCACATGAACATTGTTAGTGTATTGCACGTGTAAGCTGTAAAAACCCTCATCGGAAAAGGAAGAACCTTGTGAGTGCTTAATAATTAAAAGGGCTACTGCACCTATTGTCAATTGGTTTTAGGATGGAACCCCGGTTGGTTATTGGGCCTCATTGATCTTCCTAGATATGTGGGCTTTTACATGCATCTGTTGATTTTATGCTTACAAGTGGTATCAAGGCCAAAGGTTTGGCTTGCACTATAGAGGGACTTTGAGTGGTGGTGACGTGAGGGGAAGAATGTTAGTGCATTGCCCGTATGGGTCCTAAAGCACCAGATTATCCAATAATGTACCTTTAAATCATAAGAGGGTGAATTGCTCGTGTGAGCTGTAGAAAACCATGTTGAAAAAGGAAGAAACCCAGCTTGGTTATTGAGCCTCACTGGGCTTTTATATGCATCTGTCGATCTCATGCTTACAAAGATATGGGTCCTAAAGCACCGGATTATCCAATAATGTACCTTTAAATCATAGGAGGGTGCAACAATCTAGCTCCCTATCCCTAGCCATTCAGGCTTGGAAACTAGTCTTTTTAAGACTTTTTTTTCTCACTTAGGCTTAAAAGAGAAAGATTTTGTTATTATAGTCAACCCATATGTTTCATTATAAATCATTCTCAAAGCTAATCATATCCCAATGTGGGATAGGGTATCGCATACTCCCTCACTCAAAGAATGTGACATCCTCGTCTTAAGCCTACCATCCAAGTCCCAAAGAGCTCCTCAGTATTTTTCGGGTAGTCCATCCCGACACAGTCCTGAGTTAGATCCAATACCATGTAACACTTCACATGGCCAACTATTCAACAACCTAGCTTCTAAGTCATTCAGACTTGAAAACTAGCCCCTTTAAGCCTTTTATCCTCACTTGGGCTTAAATGCGTGAAAGACCTTATTGTTGTTGTCAACTCATATGTTTAATCATACACTATTGCTACTCATACGCCGAGGTGGGATAGGGTATCACAGGTGGCATACTGTCCCACCACCCAGTCATCTTGCTCAAGAACGAAGCCACCTTGTATGGTTAAGAGAACCTTACTGCCAGGTCCGGCTCTTAACAAGTGCCACCAGTGCAATCGTACAGGGCCTCATAACTTTTGGGGCACCAATTTTTTATTGTCTGTTACTATATTATATATATATATATATATATTAAATAAATTAGAATACTTTCTAACAAACTATCATTATGACTTTATACTCTGGAAAGTAACTATTCATCTTTTTTTCTTTATAATTAATATTAATAGTGTCCATTAGTATCATTAAGAATGACTATTGAAATACCTTTTTCAATTTTTAATAAGATAATGAATCGTCAGACACTCGGGCTCTTTTATCTTTATACACGATACCCTCAACCAAAAATGTCAACTCAACTCAACTCTACAGTTTGTTGCTTCCGGTAGAAAAGTAGTGGTACTATCTCACACGGTCACAATAAATTAGAGGTGTCAAAATCGGGTTTCGAATCGGGTTGAGCCTAACCTGAACTCGACTTGAAAATAGTTTAGGTCAACCCAACCCGAACCCATAACGGGTTATAGTTCTTCAACATGAACCCGGAGCGGTTTGACCCGAACCCGACCCATTTTTTCAAAAAATTATTTTATTTTTAAAATTTTGGATTTTTTAATAAAGGAATATAATAATTTAATATTAATGAAATATTATGTACTACATTTGATCATAAATCATTGATTAAATGTTTATTTTAGTCATAAATTAATCATTAAGCACTAATTTAAGTCATTAAATATAACATATTTTCTATTTAAAATTAAATATTTTTAGATTACGGGTTGGTGGGTTCAACCCGAACCCGAAGCGGGTTTCAATGACCCAATCCTAACCCGACCCAAAAATCTTTTCGGGTCAAAAATCTCAACCCAAAGCCGGCTTTTTACGGGTCGGTTTCAAGTCAGGTTTCGGATGCAGGTCAAGATTGACATTTCTACAATCAATCACTCTTAGTCAAAAGACCCTTCTTCAATGTTTTTTTTTTCATTGTGTGTGTGGAACAGTTGAAGTGATGTGTGTTAGACTGATAACAGTTTAGTGCGTATGGTACAACATAAAAATATTAGCATAGTCATAGTCATTAGTCATCCATCTCATGACCTCCAATCCTCATCATCAAACAAACACATATACATGGTGTATATTTAATTTAAATTTCCCATTTGAATCCCTTCAACCTTGACATTGTTCATCTGGTCAAGGATTCACTATCAATCTCCAGTGTAACAGGTACTTTTCACTTATAATACGACACTTATGTTCTTTTCACTTTCTAGCATCACTAGCATAGTTGTTAATGTTTTTTCCAATAATTTCTCCTAATTGTTAACCGCTGATATATGTTATTTTAATTATTTGTAATATACACCATATAGGATGGGTTAATTAATAAATTGAAAATTTTAATTTTTGTAGGATGACACTAAATAATAAGTTAGTTAGATCATATTTTCTTAGAAGTTACAATAGATTCAAATTTAAAAACAGTCATGGAAAATTCAAATAATCTAGCAAAGAAACAAAATTCCATGAAGGGAAGACAAATTTATTGAATGCATGTACTTGAAAGTGATTGTTACTTTAAATCTGTTGTGAGCGTCATCATATTTGGATACTTTTTTTTATTGTGTGTGAAATACCCCGAACTTAAACATAAGGATTAAAATTAATCTAATACGTATTTAAGGGCCTAATGGTACCTAATTAATATTGGTAAGGAGAATAAATCTAAAAAGAAATAAAGAAACGCTTAAAAAGTGAAAAACGTTAAATAAGCGTTAAAATAACCATAGGAGGTACGAGACCTCGGTTAGAGTATTATAGGGATTTAAAGGCTTAATTGAGTCTAAATAAATATTAGGGAACAAACCCTGAAGAAAACGGATCCTTAAAATGGATTAAAAACACTAATGAACATTAAAGCGCGTTTTTCGAGGTAACCGGGAAAACATGTCTTTAAGCGGGTCAAATAGACTCGTAATAATTTTAGTCAACTAAATAATCATTAATAAATATTAGTGAAGCTTTAGAACCAATAAAATCAATAAAAACGAGGAATTAGTAAAGAACCGTCAAAACGGAAGTTGTGGGTAGAAACGTGGATAGACCAAACTTATGTGTCCAATATTGTAAATAGAATTTTAAAACCATCAGGGTTCTGTGTGTGGTCCGATTCCCCCTCAACACACTCTCTTTACTCACTCTTATTCACAAAAACACAAAAGTAATAACACCACTACTTATACTTTATTACCCACTCTCTCACACTCTCTCGCCTACTCATTTCCCTTCTCCACGTACAGACCCCCATCTCCCTCCTCTCTATCTCCTCCTTCTCCAAGGACAACAATGGAGGAAATAACAAACTCACCAAAATCCTCACTTCTCTCCTCTTGTTGAGTGCCCACTTGCTCCAAAATTTAAAAACTACACCACTAGAATCCCCTCATCAAGTAGAGCATTCCTATCTTTTCAAAATTCGAAAAGGAGCACTTTCATCTCCATGGGTATGGAGCATTGGAGCTTCAAGACTACCACTAGAACCACCTTGTACTCCTTGTTCTAATGAGGTAAAAATATTCTTAAAACTTCATCTTTTTCTAGCCTTATGGGCAAAACGAAATTTATAAACCCTTGCTTGGTTCTTTTGTACCCAGCCGATTTTGGCTTCTTGAAGGAGTAGAAACATGTGTTCTTAAGCTTCTCTAAGCTTCATCTACATTGGAAGGTAACATGTTCTAACCCTAGAAATTACTTCAAAACATTAATGTAATCTAAGGGTTAGTCTTGGTATTGAATGTGTATGTGAATGGGTTATAATGTTAGATTTGTGAAGTACTATAACCGGTAGAGAGAGAGAAGGAAGAAGCAAGAGGAAGAAAGGAAACTAGAAGGAAAAGAAGGTAATTGCACTTTTCCTTGTGTAGCTTGGTAATGAGTAATGTAACAGATTTTAGAAGTTAAAATTGGTATTGTAAATTGGTAGTGCAGTGGTAGTGTAATGTGTAGGAGAAAACAAGTGTGTTAAACCTTAAAGGGCATTTTAAAACTTGTTAAAACCAAAATGGGAATTAAGGTTTGAGTGCAGGAATTTAAGGTTGTTTAGTGTGGTATTTTGTATATGAGAATGGGTATATTGGTATTGGTTGTGAACAGGTGGTATGGATCAATAATGTGAGTGAAACCATGTGGAGAATGTTAATAATATAGGGAGACTATGTCAAATTTTATATGAATTGAGGACTTAAGTGTTCAAGATGGAAAAAAACCTAGGTAGTGACTAGGTGTATGTGGAGAGTATAATGGGAGCATTTAGTAGCTTGTAACAGATTTGGGTACGATTCGTTAATGGGATGTAACTAGGAAGTTGTAACACCCCAACCGTTAATCTCGTCATTACCTCTTAAACCGTTACTAATTACTCCTACTCACGCAGCGGAACTCTAATTCCAACGAGGGGGTGAAACAACGCGTTAGCCACCCATGTGGCTAACCAGGCCTTTCTTACTTACCGTAACGGTCTGATGAACTGGAACAACGAGTACTTCATACAACACATACTCATACATTCCTTACTATTACCGAGTCTACAATATACAGATGCCGATAACATACTCGGACTTACACCTCTTCAATGCATTAGTAATTACTATCTAACTACCCATGCTTCATAGCAGTCCCCGTCCTACCTCTCGAACGGTGGTCAGCTTTCAAGTACCTGCACACTAAAAACGTTCCCCCTAGGGGTCAGCTTACGCTGAATATGAATTCGCATACCGCGTGCTAACCGCGGTACGCCGACTATTGGGTCGGATATACATGAGTTCATTTTAATCAACAACATGCATCATGGCAACACTATATGTATATTACACAAGGAATCTACATCCAATCAGGGAGCACAATTCCTACTAACATAACAAGGTTGAGTTGTATATGTTTACTCTTAGGCATGAGGGTTATACCTCACTATGCCTTGTTTACTTATTCAGTACCTCTCCCGCTCTCTCGGGTTACTTATTCAAATACATGCCCATTCTCTTGGGCTACTTGTACTATACTCACCCACACTCTCGGGTTACTTATTCTCATTAGCTCACCCACACTCTTGGGTTATTTATGCTCATTATCTTACCCACACTCTTGGGTTATTCATACTCAAGCTCTTTTAGATTCTCGAGACTCTACAGGTCTTCTACGTCACGCTTGTTACTCTTAATACATGCTTAAGCCAAAACTCACGGCTCTCGAGCATAGTCTTACTTCCCCGGTTTCGACCCTACTCTGGGTCTAGCATAGTGGGAAGGCTCAACTAGCTCCTGGAACTTTCTCTTAGTTCCTATCTCTTTTTACATAGGTCCGACTACTCTCGGACTACTCACTTTCCCATACACTCCTCTCTCGGAGTTATAATAATTTAATGTATATTAGTCTAGAAGCATCACTCTTGATGTTTCTAATGACTTTGGGAAGTTTACTTAAATTCGGGTAATCTTAGGTTTAAGGGTTACCCTCACAATCATATACTTATACATTCGGATATTTTCTTATACCGGGTAAGATCCTCATATAGGAGGTCGACCATGTCTCAAGGGAGTTACATAGTCCCTTAGGTCTCTTTTACCTCTCTTATAAGTTCACATTATTGGACTAACTTCAATCCTCTCGATGGAGGTCATTTATCTCTCCACTCATATTTATTTCGTGGATTGTTTCAATAAGGTTCTCTAACCGTTATCGGGTATTTACTCAACCCGTACATCTCCTCACATTTTAGGGAGTTCATATGTTTGTGTTATCGTTATACTTTAATCGATAGCTTGTGTGTGTTTGCATATTACCATTGTTCATGTGACTACCCGATCTACGGGTTTCTAGTCAATCACTACACTCTATGAGTCGGTCTATGCACTATGTTAGACCACACCGGCGTACAAGTATGTTAGTTCATACAACATACAATAAGGCATACATAATCAAACAAGGGATTATTTTCATGCTTTAATCTTGATTAAGCCGGCACACAAACACACAAATCAGAGTAACTCGGTTAGCATACGGGGCATGAGAAAATCATACCTTTCACTGGGGTTTTTACTTTAACCGTGTCATCTCGCCATGCTTGGGTTACGCACGATTCTCTGATAATGTTTCAAACATTATTGTTAATAATAAACTCATACGGTATATGATAAAATGCTATTCCCGTATTTACCCCACCACCACCACCACCTTACCACATCCCCTTATATCGCCGTTAACTCGTTTTTACTCTTGTCAATTTGAGTTCTTACTTCTCAATCACTTCTAACACTTTCTTACACTTCCTAGGGCCTTTACATGTCACCAAACAAGGCCATAACATCTTATAACATCATTAACCTTCAAACCCCCATCATTTAAACCCTTAAAAACACTCTTGTAGGTTTCTGGGGGTGGTCCGGGACTTGGTCCTTAACCTAAGTCCCGGACCAATTGCGAACTTAACTCTCGGGTGAAAATTACACATGGTCCGGGACCTTGTCCTGGAGTATAGTCCCGGACCAAAGCAGCACTTGCACTCTCGCCTGCCTTAATTTAGGTGTGGTCCGGGACTTTGTCCAAGGACCAAGTCCCGGACCCTGCTAAAACCTGCTCCAAACTTGATTTTTCCACTCCAAATCAATCCTTAAACCACCCTTAATCTTTCCATAAACTTTCCACAAGTTTTCCACATGTTTAATCACCTTAAAACATGCTCTAAACTCTTCAAATCATAGGCTCAAACCTTACTCAAACTCTTGCTCAAATTCACACATTTTTCATTCTCATTTTACACTAATGCACACTTGTGCATTTCTAACTTCTCCTCAACCCTTTGCATTATGCTCTCTTTCATTTTGACCATTCCACATCTTCCAGGATAATGCACAACTCATACCAAGGTTCATATCTCTCTCTTAAAACCTTAAATCTTCTTTGTTTTCTAGAAACTCCTCAAGCATTTAAACAATCTCTTTGCTACAGATTTTGCACCAATCTTCTATCTTATCACAAGAATCCCCAAAGTGGTTTACTAACTTCCAATCAATCTTCATACATACCTAGCCACTCCTAGGCTATTCACCACCCAAACCAACACTTAATCCACTTAGATTTCTACACAAATTTTGCCATAACTTGGCTACTTCTCTAGCATTGTCCAAAACTCTTCTCATCACATTATTCAACCTAAAACCAACCAAACCCATCATGGGTTCTACCAGCACATACATGTTCACCAATACTCATCAATTCTACAAATACAACACAATGCTTAATTCATAAAATGCATAACACATAACAAACACTTATTTCACAAATGTTTTCTCTCTTGTATTATTACTATACAAGCTCATTCCTACAACACCCAAGTGGGGTTCATACATTTATTGACCCAACCCAAATTCTAATACATATAGAATATACATTAGGGTTGGTTTCTTACCTTGAATTCTCTTAAGTTTCCTTAAATTACTCTTCTCCTCTTCTCCTCTTCTCTTTCCTTCTAAAACCGGTCAAAGACCATGGAATTACCCATCTCCATGTCAATGTTCAAAGCAAGAAATGAGTTTAAGTAAAAACACTTAACCTCATTAATTTAAAATGCTTAAAGCTCTAAAATGGGTGATTACCTTGAAACCCTAGGATGAGGTTTTGATCAAGAATCAAAGGGGAAACTCCCAACCACCATTGAAGACTTGGAGAATAGCTCAAACAAGGAAAAACCAAGGCATTACAACTTGCCAAAATCGGCCAACACAAGAGGGTGAATAAAAGATGCATTTTCTTTGGATATTTTTACCTTGGGTGAAAGAGGAAGCTTCAAGCTTCAAGATTATGTGCTTTTCTCCTCAAATGGGCAACACCCATGAAAATGAAACTCACCATTTTCGAGTTTTGAAAAGAGAGGATGATAGAGGGTGATGAGAGGATCACAAATATGTGGTTATTTTTGAGTTTGGAGCTTAAACAAAGCTTGAGCATGAAGAGAAAGAGGGACCTCCATTGTTGTTGTTGTTGCAGCTCAAAATCGCTCAAGGAGGAAGGAGGAGGGGCTACGGATGAGAGGTGAGGAAGTCAAATGAGTAGAAAGAAAATGAGAAGGGAGGAGAGAGGAAAGTAACTTATTACTTTACACTTTTTACTATTGTTTCTCTTTCCTTTTTCTTTCTTTCTTTCTTTATTTGTGTGTGAGTGTGTGAGGGACTTATAAAAACCGGCCCCCATTACTTTATTAGTCTGGAGCGTTTTTCGGTTTCTGACAGAAAACGCTCGTTATTTTACCCGGTTTGGCACTATTCACTAGCCGGGCCCGTTTTTCGGATTTTTCTTGTTTCTTTATTTTTAATGGCTATTAAGCTTCCATTAATACTCATCTATAGTTATTTAATCAACTATAATTTTTACGGGTCCATTTGACCACTTAAAGTCACGTTTTCGGGTTTTCTCGAAAAACGTGCTTTTATGCTTATTTAGCGTTTTAATCCATTATTTGGATCCGTTTTCTTCGGGAATCATTCCCGTATACTAATTAGGCCTAACTAAGCCTGAGGAATCCATCTCGGACCCTTACGAGATTATATATCTCTTATTTTCATTTAATGCGCATTTTAGCGTTTTTCGCGTTTAACGCATTTTCTCTTTTCTTTTGGTTTTATTCTTTTTACCAATACTCTCTAGGCACAATTAGGCCCTTAATAATCTTATTAGAGTAATTAAATCACCATTTTTAGATCCGGGGTATTAAAATCTACCCCCCTTAGGAACTTTGTCCTCAAAGTTGGTGAATCTAAATGGTTACTCTCATGGGCGTACTATGCCAAGGTTATAATACATGTACAACCTTACAGACTTCACAAGTCTGTCTCATTTCATACTACACATACCTCACACATATCACAGCATGTATAGCAATCAAAAATACTTTTTTGTTCTCTCTCCATGGAATCGGTCCGAAGACAAGAAGGCACTACAGTCCTCGAATCCATGTTGAGTAATATACTACTGATCCCTCAGGTACCGGTCACGTTGAACACTTACTCTTTCTGGTTCACGGCCGTTTCATGACAAATGGGCACTTACTCTCTCTGGCCCACGGTCCCTTCGGTTCAGATCAAAACGTTACACATATACATATCCTCAGGCACTCTGGTTGACTCACTCAACACAGGAACATCTCAGGGTACTCTCCCCATCCCGCTGCCTTTGGAAAAATCACACACTGTCACCGCCCCAACCGGTCACTCAGGACCGCCGCACGTACGGTGCAATGGTTTCAAAACTAATACTCGCCCACCGTTCTACCGGTCATCAAGACTTAAGGCCACAGCCATCGGCGGGTGATAGCGGTTTCAAAACCAACTTCGTTTCCACCTTCATACTCGAAGAAAATCCATTTTCAAATTCTGTTTGAAAATTCCTTTTTAAAACATCACACAACTCCAAATCCAATTATGATAGTTGCCTCTTCTCTTAGCGTGATTACTTGTGACCACTTATAGGGAGCTTAAAGTATCATCCAACCCTGATGTGATCAGCATCAGTGTTGAACTATCCTTCCACCCCAATTTGTGTTCGGTTTCCCTTGATCGCTAGCAGACCAAGTTCCACCTCCCACGTCAGTTTCAAACAAACAGATAGTCAAACATTTTCGTTTTCTATCTTTTACTCTTACTAGTCATATTCATAAAACAATCTGTTTCAATTTATCCCTAGTTCTTAGAACTTAGGTCATCCATTATTCTCTATTCCCTTGCTTACTTTACCTAGGCATTCCATACTTATGGCCTCATTAGTCAAATTATTACTCAATGTTAAAACATACAACATACAACTCCAAGGGATGGAACTCACTCCATCAATCATCCTCAAATCAAATCACCTGGGAAACTCACTTCCCACTAGGTTACACATCGGTTTCATACCGATTCTTACTCATTATATCACATGTCTAATCTCAATAGACAAATACTAAAGGGATTCTCATTCCCTAGGAGTCTCTCTACTCCTCTTTTCATAAATATTACATACTCGTTACTTGCATCACTCATGCACAACAATCATTATTACACAATGAATGGGTACATATGTTTATGTAACATAAGTTCCAATCATCAAAACAATTTCTTTTGTGCTATGCACATAGTAGTTTACGCACTAAACGTAAAACATACTCTAAGCGGTTTCTCGCCCTACCCCCCTTAAAAGGGGTTACGCCCGCGTAACAGACCATATGTTATACTGAACATTGGTTCACTAATTCTGGTATCATGAAGTGTTTTAACTTCAACGCGGTTAATTAACTCATAACCGGGTTCGGTTCTAGCCTCTAAGGCTTCAAAGCATTTAGGATTAGGCAACTACTCACAATTGCTAGGTATACTTAACCTTTGAGTTACGGTCCACAAGCTTCTATTGCGTGACCTGATAACTAGAGCTTAACTCGCCCTTTTGGTACTCTCAATGTATTATCCACTCCCTTTCTATCCCTTTTGACTTGGGAATAAAGGTTAGTCAATCGTCGCTAGGTATCTCTTACCGTATGCGAATTCGATGAGTTATAGATTTTCTCTCCAGCTCTCTGGAAATCTGTTTTGTATAACTATGGATACCTTCATGATTATTCACATATTTTTCCCGACTTATTGTCGGTTGAGGTCAAGCTACTACTCAGTATGTAGTGCTTCCTCGATTAATAGTTGCTTCTGAATTACATTTGTTTACTTGTTTCTGTACAAGAATTCCTCATACACACTACTCTGCCTTTTTCCACACATCGATCCTGGGCCCTGTGGGTTACTGCCCACGTTCTTTGTGCATCTTTCGCCAATGGCCGCACGGTTATCTCTCTAGATTCTCACTCAACAGGCTTCGTTGACATTTCTCAATTCCTGGCTCTCCCACTCGATCATCACCGCACAAGTGCAATACCAAAACACTCAGTCATACAGAGTGCAGAAGCGTAAACCCTTGACAGTAAATCTCTCATGGGATAGGAATGATTATGTCTCCTTACCACATTTTCTCATCAGCTTCATATCCTTATCTGTTACTGCGTATCATGCTATACTCATTACAACATTCGCTTATAAGGCATCCGCTACTACTTTAGCTTCCGCTCATATAATCCTACCATTCAAACTATGGCTCAATTGCATATACAACTCTAACTCTCCACGTTTATGGCGTATCGTTTATTCTGCAATTCATATTGCACACATACAGTGTTTACTTCTCAACCGATTGCTCTCTCGGTTTCCTTCCATTGCTATCAAAGCCTTTCTACATGCTATTTGTGTTCATAAATTCCTTGGCAATATACACATGCTCAGGTTTCACTACACCGCTTTAGCAGTTTCATATTACATACTTAGATGGTAGCCTTTCTCTGGAGGATTCACGCAATTGCCGCTCCATAGGCTCCACAATAATAAGTGGTGTCCCCACTCTAAGGTGGTGGTTCACGCTCCACAATAACTTTTATGCCTTTATGCATATGTTTTACTACGTTTGGATCTACAAGTTGTAGTTGGTTCTATCGGCTTACAAGCCACCTTTCCTCGAGTGATGCTCCATGCGGGCTGTTTATACAAGTTTCTTCTTCTCCGTACACCATTCAATGGTTTGGAGGTATTACTGGGCTTTTCGATAAGGTTGTCTCAACACACTTCCATACATGGAAGGCCCTTTTAAATAACTTGATATTTGTTCATGCCCTCTGGCAATCTAGGGTATCCCGTGTTACGTGGGATCCCTTCGGGTTTTACCCGAGTGTTTGACTTAACACTTGTGTTCTCAACACGATGTTTCGTTCAACTACTGTTGACTCCGGCACCCTTCTCGGATTGCTCCTGGGTGTTACTGAGTAATGCCATTACATCTGGCTTGTACTTATGGTTATGTTCAGTTGCGACTTCGCCTTGCGGCTATGTATAACTCAAACTATCCCGTTTAGGGTTGTAATGTCTCCCGTTATTGGGTAGAGTATTAGTACTTTTCCTTTACCTACTTAATTAGGTCGTTATTCTCTTAGTGAGACATACTGTGGGAATTCTATCCCGTTTATCAAACATTGATATGATCAATTAAGGCATTCATCTTATTGCTTACACTGGTATCCATTCCAGTTATTAGGTATTTCCTCCTTGATTCCTGAGACATATCTCATGTCTGTGCTTAATACTCTGTGCTTCTCGCACTTATTAACGCTATATCCTTAGGTCCGTCACCTTACTGGATTCTAGACTCCTTTATCTTGGTAAGCTTCCTTATGTTCTTCGGTCACTCGAGGTGTCCAACTGTCTTTGTTTGAATTGGCTCTTTCATCCGTAGTATGGAGTGGGCTACTTCCCGTGTTCCGTACTTGAAATACCCCAAACCTTAATGCGTTAATTAATTATGTAATTATAATTTTCTAAGGCTAATTAAGTCCTTAAGATCATTGGTGAAGAATGAAAACCAAAAAGAAAAAAATGCGTAAAATCACAAAACTGAAAATACGGTATTTATTATTTTAGGAGGTACATAACCTTCATTAGGGCTATAAATATGTTTCTATACCTTAATTACACATTAGGAACGTGTGGGAAAAATCCCGGAAGGAAACGGATCCAAACAATGCGCTTAAACGCTAACGAGTCTTAGAGCGCGTTTTTCGAGAAAACCCGAAAACGTGACTTTAAACAGTCACGACCCGTAAAATTATAGTTGATCATATAACTATAAACAAACATAAATGGAGAATAATAACCATTAAATTAAATAGACAAGAAAATTCCGGAAAACGGGCCCGGTTAGTGAATAGTGCTAAAACCGGGTAAATAAAGAGCGTTTCTGTAAAAAACGAAAAACGCTCCAGCTGGTCTACTTATATGGGGCCGGTTTTAAAGGGGGGGAGCCAGCTCTCTCTCACACACTAAGTAAATAAAGAAAGAAAGAAAAAGAAAGAAAGGAAGGAAAAGTACAAAAGCAAAAAAATACCTCTCTCCTCTCATTTCCCTCTCTCTCCTCCTCACTTTCTCTTTCCTTTTCTCTTTCCCCCTTTCTCTTCTTCCTCCATCGTGCTTCTCCTCCCCTCTGGTGCAGCGATTTCTCCTTCCCCCTCTCATGGCTACTTCATCTTCTAGCTCATGCCCAAGCTTCATTTAAGCTCCAATCACACAAAATAACTACATATTCTTCATCCTCTCCTCATCCTATACTCTCCTCTCTCTTTTCAAAATTCGAAAAGGATGAGTTTTCATTTTTATGGGTTTTCCCCATTTGAAGAGAAAAGCACATCATCTTGTAGCTTGGAGTCTCCTCTTCCTTCTAAGGTAAACATTTCATAAAAAACTCGTTTTGCTCTTCCTCCTTGGTGGCCGATTTTGGCTTCCTCTCACACCTTGTTTTCTCCTTGTTTTTGAGCTTCAATTCAACCCTCCAATGGTGGAGTGATACCCTTCTTGATTCAAGGGTGAGAATCCCTCTAAAAGCTTCAAAAAGGTAAACCCTAACGTTGTGTTCTAGCCTTTGATTGAATTAAGATATTCCAAGGGTTTAGATATTAATTGGGTATGTTTATGTGTTCTTGGATGTTGGGATGGAGTTTGGAAACTCCATACCCTCTTAACCAATTTGGAGAAGATGAGGAGCAAGATATAATTAAGGAGGCTTGTGACTTAAGGTAAGAAAAAACTACCTTGAACCTTGTTTATAATTGTTTAAGTGTTTGGGATGGGTAAACAAAGTAATGAACCCCAAAGTGATGGATAATGTGGTTTATTGAGATTTTGGAGATTCTTGGTGATTGTGTTGTTTGTTGTTTTTTGAATTTGAGGATTTTGTTATGGCTGGTAGAACCCTTGTGGGTTTGGCTAGTTGTAGGGTGAATTATGTGAAGAAATGATTTTGGGATATGTAGGTTTGTAACGAGGTCATGGCGAAATTCGGTAGAAATATTAGTTTTAGATGGTGATGTGAGCTGGAGAGTTTTAGTGTTAATTAGGTTTTGTTGAGGAATTGGTTTGGGTGGTAAACCATATTGAGGTGTTGATTGAAGAATGGAATGAAGTTAGACAAAAATCTGTAGCAAGGATGATGTTTAAAAGTTTGGATTTTGCTAGAGAGGAACTAAGGTGTGAGACTTGGGAAACAATGAGAGATTGGGAAATGGAAGATGAATGTGCTAGGGATGAATGTGGTATGGTTCAAATGGCAAGGAGAAGGCTAAGTGTTGTCATGAGAATATTTTGAGAGTGCACTGATGTTCAACTTGTGCAGTGAGTGAAGAAAATGTGGATTGAAATTGTAGAATTGGAGCAAAGTTTGGACCATGTTTTAAGGAGGTTTAGTGAGTATTTTATTATGTTTAAACATTAGAAACAGTGGAAAGTTTAGGAAATGATTAGAGGTGAATTAGGGGTTGAAAACTGCTCAGAAACTGTAAATTTTGACAGTTCCAGAGGTGGTCCGGGTTGCAAACCCGTTTGCAAACCCGGACGATAGCAAAAACATGGTAGAAGACTATCCCAGGGGTGGTCCGGGTTTGAACCAGGACACAAACCCGGACCACATGAAAAATTGTCCAGAAACTGCAATCCGTGGTTGGTCCGGGTTTTGTAACCCGGACACAAACCCGGACCATCATAAAAATGTGTCAGAATGTGTTTTAAAGTGTTGTTATGATGGGGAAGTGAATGGTAATGGTTTTAGATGTTGACTAGGCCTTGTCTGGTGAGTTTTAAAGGCCTTAGAAGGTGTAAACAAGTGTTTAGGTTGGATGTGAGAAAATTGTGAGTTTAAGTACACAAAGTTAAAAACCGAAACAACGGGATACCGGGTTAAGTACGGGAGTATAGTTACATACTGTAATGCTTCGATGTTAATGAAAACATTTGAATGTTATCAGTTGAACAAGTGTGAACCAAGGAACGGGAGATCACCCGGTAAAGATAAACCTATGGTGTAAGGTATGGTTTTTCTTGCAACCTGTGTCCTACCGGATTACACCGGCTTGTATGCCAATGTGTTTTTCTGTGTGTTTGCCACCTTGCCAGATAAAGCATGAAATGAGTTTACAGTAATTCATATATGTGGCGCACTAAGTTCCGATACCGTTTAACCTCGAAGTGTTAAACCTTAGTTAGTTGTGTCTAGGATCACCTAAGAGATCGGTATTCGGATTCAACGACCCGAACTATGGGGACGTTCTAACCACGGCTATGAGTGAGTTAGTTGTGTGATGTTGTGAATGTTGTTGTTGTAAATGTGTGAACATCTTTTGTGTGTCTAACTCAGTTGTGATACTACATAGTGTATTGATGTGTTAGATTCCACAGCGGAGTCTTTATCTGTGTATATATATATATATATTATGGGGGGAGTGAGGAATCCGGTCGTTCCGGTCCTCGCGCGGTGTTTGGGAGTTGTTGTATACAGTTTCTTCAACTTTCATTCTGTTGGTTGTTTTCCTTCATTGGTCTTCAATCACCCCTGAGCTTGACCAAGGCTCTTGACTCACGTCTGTTGGGGATTTATGTATGATGAGTTCGGATCACTAAATCCGATCCATCTTTATGTTAAGTTATCCGTTCGTTTAACAGGACGGTAACGAGTTATGTAAACGAGCTTAGCATGAGTTTGACAGCATTCTCTAGGCTCTCCCAGTGAACTAACTATGTTTGGGACGGTTCCTAAAGAGATCCGTACCCGTTATGTTATGTGTTGTTGATGTACTGTAATGTTAATTACGATGTGATGTTATATGTTGTTTAAAAGTGAATGGTGTGGATCATGGATATGAATCCCAGTTATAACAAGAGACGTTAAGGATAACCCGATAGCGGGTAAGTGTCGTCTATTAAGGAAATAGCTCCATTAGAGGAGAAATACTCTAGGATTGAGGAACACAATGAGTGATTTATTAAGTATAAATGCGATGTTCGTTTTGTTGAGCCGTCTTTGTGGAATGTGTTGTGTGTGTTTATAATCCCATGCACGAATTAAATATAATCAACTGCATGTTAAGACGACAATTGTTGTGCGTGGCCCGGTAGCATGCGGGCTGCGGGATTACCATACCAGCAAAGGTGCTGACCCCCTTTGGGGGCCCCCATTACTCTACAGGTACGAAGGAGCTGGAAGCCGTTCGAGAGTAGGACGGGTAGTTGTTGTACATGGGTAGACATTCAATTGGAGGATGTATTGTAGGTGTAGTAAGACCGAAATTGTTATCGGCATTATTTGTAAATACTCGGTACAGTTGTAATGTAAGTGTACAATGAATGTTGGACATGGTAAGGGTTTAATGCGTAGTTGCTCGGGAATTTAGTCCATCAGACCGGTACGATGTATGTATGTTAGCCTTGTTAGCCACGTGGGTGGCTAACGGCGTGTAACACCAAAGAGTTAAGTGATGTTGTGAGTTATGAATTCCGCTGCGATGTGTTATTAAGAGCGTTGTCAGTAGTTGGGGTGTTACAGTACTCTACTAGTATACATACATGAAGTATCTTATTGATACGTTACCACCTACCTGACTAACTCATAATTGGTCTGTCAGGTCCGCAGGCTCCTTCGGAGTGCGGTCGTTCCATGTCTCGTTTGTGTACACTTGTAGAGTCGGTCACGCCTAAGTGAAGTATTCTGTTGCCAACTCCTCTTGTATCATTATATGATAACTTACCGTGGTTCTCTGGTTTGGTTTTTTAAAATTTGGGGGTTTTTGGAAAATTCTCTGTTTGAAAGAAAAATTTGAGTTGAAAATAAAATCTCCACGGCATTTCAATGCCGGTTGCTTCTTACCAAGTCTGACTTCTTGCAGACTGGTATGTTCTTTATACAGTGGTCAGGCCTTTAGGCCTTTCCAAGGTTTCGTTTCAGAATTCTTAGGGTTTGTGGTGCTATATTGGCTTCTCTTGCCGTCTTGGTACTTGCTAAGTACTGGTCGCTTGTCAAAGCTCTTCTTATTAGTCCCGCTATTACTGCACTTGCCGTGGCAACTGCGCGGTACTGGCGGTTTTTGGGTTAACTCATACCGGTCACGGTATTGTTCACATTGTATTTGGTAGCCTCGTTGGCTCTTCCTTGATCCCCTAGTTGGATAACTGCTCCTTGGAGCTGATTCTCATTCCTCTTGACATGACTGTCGTTCATTTAGGAGCTCCTCCACTCTCGAAGTTCCTTAACTATTTTAATTTTATGCTTTACCTCGTTGCTCGTTCCCACGTCTTTACTGTGGTTACCGAGGTTTAACTTATTTAGGTACTACTTCTGTAGTCCTATTCGGGTATATCCCGTAATTATGCTTGTAGTTGTCTAAGCTGTGCCCGTTAGGTATTGCAACCTCTTCGGGTGTGGCAGGGTGGGTGTACCTACTCTTGACTAGATTCTTGGTCGGTTAGTGTACCGATGTTGGTATTAGTTAACTATGGCGGTCCGTAGACATGTGTCCCGGTTCTCGTTAGTTCTCATAAGTCCGTATGGTCGCACGATTGGTGCATCCTTCTCACTGCTGCTCGACCAGCTAGGTTCTCGCGACTGCTAAGCATGTCGCCCCAGGCTGCCACAAATTCTGGTCTCCTTGGATTAGGATGTCTCGACCTTTCGTCATTGCATGCAGTTATTGTCGTTCCAGCGGCTTCCGTCTCCGGGGTTTCCGGTTCTCGGGATCCACCGCATGACAGATTCTGGTTCATATTGATACATTAATTAAGCAACTGCCAGGTCAGGTTTCCCGTCTCTCTGGCGTTCTTTCCCGAGCTTTTAATGCGGGGGTTGTGGAGGGCGGGGTCTGGTATTGTAGGTATCCAGATCACACTGGAAGTTCCTATCTAGCGCATCTCTCACGCTACCACTCAACCCTTAGCCCTAAGTCCCTAATTCCTAACTCGGTTACCTAAGCTCGGTATTTCCAGTCATCAGAGTGATACTTCGCTCTGATACCATTTTGTAACACCCCAACCGTTAATCTCGTCATTACCTCTTAAACCGTTACTATTACTCATACTCACGCAGCGGAACTCTAATTACAACGGGGTGAAACAACGCCGTTAGCCACCCATGTGGCTAACCAGGCCTTTCTTACTTACCGTAACGGTCTGATGAACTGGAACAACCGAGTACTTCATACAACACAATACTCAATACATTCCTTACTATACCGAGTCTACAATATACGGATGCCGATAACATACTCGGACTTACACCTCATTCAAATGCATTAGTAATTACTATCTAACTACCCATGCTTCATAGCAGTCCCCGTCCTACTCTCTCGAACGGTGGTCAGCTTCAAGTACCTGCACACTAAAAACGTTCCCCCTAGGGGGTCAGCTTACGCTGAATATGAATTTCGCATATACCGCGTGCTAACCGCGGTACGCCGACTACTTTGGGTCGGATATACATGGAGTTCATTTTAATCAAACAACATGCATCATGGCAACACAATATATATGTATATTACACAAGGAATCTACATCCAATCAG
The DNA here is from genome assembly GCA_023374045.1 of Limonium bicolor. NCBI lineage: Eukaryota > Viridiplantae > Streptophyta > Magnoliopsida > Caryophyllales > Plumbaginaceae > Limonium > Limonium bicolor. The sequence continues at coordinate 183,983,251 of CM041778.1, read as the reverse complement.
GGAGCACAATTCCTAACTAACATAACAAGGTTGTTAGTTGTATATGTTTACTCTTAGGCCATGAGGGTTATACCTCACTATGCCTTGTTTACTTATTCAGTACCTCTCCCGCTCTCTCGGGTTACTTATTCAAATACACGCCCATTCTCTTGGGCTACTTGTACTATACTCACCCACACTCTCGGGTTACTTATTCTCATTAGCTCACCCACACTCTTGGGTTATTTATGCTCATTATCTTACCCACACTCTTGGGTTATTCATACTCAAGCTCTTGTAGATTCTCGAGACTCTACAGGTCTTCTACGTCACGCTTGTTACTCTTAATACATGCTTAAGCCAAAACTCACGGCTCTCGAGCATAGTCTTACTTCCCCGGTTTCGACCCTACTCTGGGTCTAACATGGTGGGAGGGCTCAACTAGCTCCTGGAACTTTCTCTTAGTTCCTATCTCTTTTTACATAGGTCCGACTACTCTCGTACTACTCACTTTCCCATACACTCCTCTCTCGGAGTTATAATTTAATGTATATTAGTCTAGAAGCATCACTCTTGATGTTTCTAATGACTTTGGGAAGTTTACTTAAATTCGGGTAATCTTAGGTTTAAGGGTTACCCTCACAATCATATACTTATACATTCGGATATTTTCTTATACCGGGTAAGATCGTATAGGAGGTCGACCATGTCTCAAGGGAGTTACATAGTCCCTTAGGTCTCTTTTACCTCTCTTATAAGTTCACATTATTGGACTAACTTCAATCCTCTCGATGGAGGTCATTTATCTCTCCACTCATATTTATTTCGTGGATTGTTTCAATAAGGTTCTCTAACCGTTATCGGGTATTTACTCAACCCGTACATCTCCTCACATTTTAGGGAGTTCATATGTTTGTGTTATCTTTATACTTTAATCGATAGCTTGTGTGTGTTTGCATATTACCATTGTTCATGTGACTACCCGATCTACGAGTTTCTAGTCAATCACTACACTCTATGAGTCGGTCTATGCACTATGTTAGACCACACCGGCGTACAAGTATGTTAGTTCATACAACATACACTAAGGCATACATAATCAAACAAGGGATTATTTTCATGCTTTAATCTTGATTAAGCCGGCACACAAACACACAAATCAGAGTAACTCGGTTAGCATACGGGGCATGAGAAAATCATACCTTTCACCGGGGTTTTTACTTTTACCGTGTCATCTCGTCATGCTTGGGTTACGCACGATTCTCTGATAATGTTTCAAACATTATTGTTAATAATACACTCATACGGTATATGATAAAATGCTATTCCCGTATTTACCCCGTTATCCCGTTAACTCGGTTTTACTCTTGTCAATTTGAGTTCTCACTTCTCAATCACTTCTAACACTTTCTTACACTTCCTAGGGCCTTTACATGTCACCAAACAAGGCCTTAACATCTTATAACATCATTAACCTTCAAACCCCCATCATTTAAACCCTTAAAAACACTCTCTGTAGGTTTCTGGGGGTGGTCCGGGACTTGGTCCTTAACCTAAGTCCCGGACCAATTGCGAACTTAACTCTCGGGTGAAAATTACACATGGTCCGGGACCTTGTCCTGGAGTATAGTCCCGGACCAAAGCAGCACTTGCACTCTCGCCTTAATTTAGGTGTGGTCCGGGACTTTGTCCAAGGACCAAGTCCCGGACCCTGCTAAAACCTGCTCCAAACTTGATTTTTCCACTCCAAATCAATCCTTAAACCACCCTTAATCTTTCCATAAACTTTCCACAAGTTTTCCACATGTTTAATCACCTTAAAACATGCTCTAAAACTCTTCAAATCATAGGCTCAAACCTTACTCAAACTCTTGCTCAATTTCACACATTTTTCATTCTCATTTTACACTAATGCACACTTGTGCATTTCTAACTTCTCCTTAACCCTTTGCATTATGCTCTCTTTCATTTTGACCATTCCACACCTTCCAGGATAATGCACAACTCATACCAAGGTTCATATCTCTCTCTTAAAACCTTAAATCTTCTTTGTTTTCTAGAAACTCCTCAAGCATTTAAACAATCTCTTTGCTACAGATTTTGCACCAATCTTCTATCTTATCACAAGAATCCCCAAAGTGGTTTACTAACTTCCAATCAATCTTCATACATACCTAGCCACTCCTAGGCTATTCACCACCCAAACCAACACTTAATCCACTTAGATTTCTACACAAATTTTGCCATAACTTGGCTACTTCTCTAGCATTGTCCAAAACTCTTCTCACATTATTCAACCTAAAACCAACCAAACCCATCATGGGTTCTACCAGCACATACATGTTCACCAATACTCATCAATTCTACAAATACAACACAATGCTTAATTCATAAAATGCATAACACATAACAAACACTTATTTCACAAATGTTTTCTCTCTTGTATTATTACTATACAAGCTCATTCCTACAACACCCAAGTGGGGTTCATACATTTATTGACCCAACCCAAATTCTAATACATATAGAATAACATTAGGGTTGGTTTCTTACCTTGAATTCTCTTAAGTTTCCTTAAATTACTCTTCTCCTCTTCTCCTCTTCTCTTCCTTCTAACCGGTCAAAGACCATGGAATTACCCATCTCCATGTCAATGTTCGAAGCAAGAAATGAGTTTAAGTAAAAACACTTAACCTCATTAATTTAAAATGCTTAAAGCTCTAAAATGGGTGATTACCTTGAAACCCTAGGATGAGGTTTTAACCAAGAATCAAAGGGGAAACTCCCAACCACCATTGAAGACTTGGAGAATAGCTCAAACAAGGAAAAACCAAGGCATTACAACTTGCCAAAATCGGCCAACACAAGAGGGTGAATAAAAGATGCATTTTCTTTGGATATTTTTACCTTGGGTGAAAGAGGAAGCTTCAAGCTTCAAGATTATGTGCTTTTCTCCTCAAATGGGCAACACCCATGAAAATGAAACTCACCATTTTCGAGTTTTGAAAAGAGAGGATGATAGAGGGTGATGAGAGGATCACAAATATGTGGTTATTTTTGAGTTTGGAGCTTAAACAAAGCTTGAGCATGAAGAGAAAGAGGGACCTCCATTGTTGTTGTTGTTGCAGCTCAAAATCGCTCAAGGAGGAAGGAGGAGGGGAGCTACGGATGAGAGAGGTGAGGAAGTCAAATGAGTAGAAAGAAAATGAGAAGGGAGGAGAGAGGAAAGTAACTTATTACTTTACACTTTTTACTATTGTTTCTCTTTCTATCTTTCTTTATTTGTGTGTGAGTGTGTGAGGGACTTATAAAAACCGGCCCCCATTACTTTATTAGTCTGGAGCGTTTTTCGGTTTCTGACAGAAAACGCTCGTTATTTTACCCGGTTTGGCACTATTCACTAGCCGGGCCCGTTTTTCGGATTTTTCTTGTTTCATTATTTTTAATGGCTATTAAGCTTCCATTAATACTCATCTATAGTTATTTAATCAACTATAATTTTTACGGGTCCATTTGACCACTTAAAGTCACGTTTTCGGGTTTTCTCGAAAAACGTGCTTTTATGCTTATTTAGCGTTTTAATCCATTATTTGGATCCGTTTTCTTCGGGAATCATTCCCGTATACTAATTAGGCCTAACTAAGCCTGAGGAATCCATCTCGGACCCTTACGAGATTATATATCTCTTATTTTCATTTAATGCGCGTTTTAGCGTTTTTCGCATTTAACGCATTTTCTCCTTTCTTTTGGTTTTATTCTTTTTACCAATACTCTCTAGGTACAATTAGGCCCTTAATAATCTTATTAGAGTAATTAAATCACCATTTTTAGATCCGGGGTATTAAAGAAGTGAATGGATGTATTTTGGATACTAGGAGTAGCATTAGTTGAGGAAGTAATGGAGGAAATAAGAACCCAAAATCTGCAACAAAGTGTATAGAGATACATTGGAGAAGTTAGGAAGAATTAGTGTGGAAGAATTGGTGACAAGAGTGTTGAACTTGGGTATAGATATTGTAGTGGCTTGGGAATGAATTGGAGGGTAAGATAATACATTGTAGGCTTTGGAAATGGCATTAGGAGATGAGAATATGCATGGGGGAAGTAGGAACAAAAATCTGTAGCATTGGAGGATGAAAAACTGTGGTAAGTGTGGAAAGGAAGTGAGGAAATTGTGTAAGTTGATTGATGGATTGAGTAAGGAATTTGGTGGATGAACTAAGGCAATTTGGAGGGCCTAAGTAGTGTTTAAACATGTGGGAATAAGTGTAGGAACAATGGGGAAGTAATGGGTGGAAGAGAGAACTGAAAATAGAAATTAAAATGCAAATACTGGGCCGGACCGACCTTAGGACCGAACTTGCAAGGTCGGTCGAGCCCAGATTTACAAAGACGGGAAGCTTCTGGAATGGACCGAACTTGCGACCGGACTTGCAAGTTCGGTCGGACCAGAAAATTCTCCCGTCTGTAACCTACTGGAATGGACCGACCTTGCGACCGGACTTGCAAGGTCGGTCGACTCAAAATTTTCCGTCTTGTAAGCTACTGGAATGGACCGACCTTGCGACCGGACTTGCAAGGTCGGTCGGGCTAAAATTTCCCGTTAAGTAACTCACTGGAATGGACCGACCTTGGGACCGGACTTGCAAGGTCGGTCGGCCCTGGAATTTTCACCCGATGTAGCCTACTGACTCGGACCGAACTTGCAAGGTCGGTCGCAAGTTCGGTCGGGTCAAAACTTACAAAAAAAAAACTATAAGACTATGGTTAGTATATGTATGTATGTATATGTATACCCACCTATACATATGTGCGTATATAGATAAGTAAACCATTGTTAAGTAATTAGGAGTAAGTAAATAAATTTTAAGTATTGTAATACAAGACTTAGTAAGTATGGATTAGTAAACGTAAGAGTAATCGGGTTAAGTTAAGGATAGATAGATTAATCATTCCACTGTATGTATATATAATAGGATTTGATTTGTGAATACCGGAGGAACGTTGGGATACAAGTACAACGGTGAAAGGTATGATTTCTTCATGCCCTGTATCCTAATCTGGTTACCCCGATTTGTGTGCTTATTTGATCACCTAAATAAGATAAATGCATGAATCGGACTATAATGCACTTACTTGTGCTTGTTTACATTGTTCTTGATAATTGTCTTGAACAATGGTTTGTATAATTCAAGAAATATATGAATGATGATGATGTGTATTGTACCTTGTAGTGTACTTGTATATTGTATTGTACTGGTATGGATGTGTATATGAATAATGTATTTGTGTATGTGGTTGGATGTTGACTTCTACTAATTCCTAACTACCTAACTCCTAACTTAAGTGAGTAAATTGGAATGAGTAGAAGTCCGATATAGTTTCGGCCACGCGTGAGGATGAGGAGACACAAGAGGTTGGATCGATTCCTGGTTCGTAAGCTGGTCCACGGCCCAAATCCCTTAAGTGGGTAGCATCCTGGATTAGTGAACCAAGTAAAGCCCGGTGGTGGGACCGTGTAGTCCCTGCCCGGAGGTCCCGACGACTTAACTTGAGTAAGAGTAAGAAAGTAAGTATGTATGAGTATGAGTATGAGTATGTATGTGTATGTATGAAGTAAACGAGTAAAAGAGTAATCTCCACCCGATTAACCCGGGTGGACCAATGAAGCTAACAAGAATTGTATATTGTGTATGTGTAATTCGGAAAAAGGTAAGTATGTATTGAATGGTTTATGATGTACTTCTTGTATGTAACAAAGTGTATGTATGTGTGTATGTCCTGCGTAATGTATTGTAATATTATGTATAAGAGCATGTATGCATGTATGTTTGAATGAAATCAACCGCATGTATTCGACCAAGTGGTCGGCGTACCCTCACTAGTACGCGGGGTATGCGGTTATCATGCTCGGCGAAAGCTGACCCCTTCGGGGGACCATTTTTAGTGTGCAGGTACCCGAAGCGAATATGGTCAAGGAAGAGACCGGAGGCACACCCTTGTACTTAGGAAGTAAGTAGTTGTGAGAACATGGGTAGATGTAGACTCTTAGAGAGTATGTATGAACTTGGAAGAGACATTATAAATGTATAAGGATCCTAGTAGACTCGGTGAAGTATATTGTATTGTATGGATTGAGGAGGAGTAAGTATTGAATGGAGCATTGTTGTATTTGATTGATGAATGGAATATGTATTATAGATGTGTAGTACTCGGGATTCCGGTCCATCAGACCGATGCTGTAAGCAGTAGTAGTAGCCTTGTTAGCCACGTGGGTGGTTAACGGCATTGTATCACCCATTGTATGTAAGTAAGTATCCGCTGCGTGTATCTGACGTGTAAGGAGATTGGACGGTAAGCATGTATTAATGGTAGGGGTGTTACAAAAAGTGGTATCAGAGCGAAGTGTCGCTCTGATGACTGGAAATACCGAGTTTAGGGAATACCGAGTTTGGAAGTAGAAGCTTAGGGCTAAGGGCTGAGTGTTAGCATTAGAGATATGCTGGTTAGGAACTCCCGGTGAGTACCGGATACCTACAATACCAGTCCCGCCCGCCGCAAACCCCACTATATAACTTGGGAAAGGACGCCAGAGAGAAGAAAAGTCTTCTCATACTCGGGGGAACCCGATCTGGCAGTTGTGAAGCAATCACACGGTAAACAAGAACCGACATGTGGTAGATTCCAAGAACTGAGAGTCCTGGAGATGGATTCCGGTTGAACCACAACACCCGTACTTAATAGCGGTAGGAAGGGCACTCCAACCACGAGGAGGCCACAACTTACAACAGCATGGGGCGACGTGCTTAGCAGTCGCGAAACCTGGCTAGTCAACCAACAGCAGGACAGAAGCACTAACCGTGCAACAGAATGAAAAGGGGAGCAGTAACAGAACCCGAGACACAAGTCGACGGGATAGTAATACTTGAATAATACCACCAACGGTATGCGAGCCGACTAAGGACATAGTCGGAAGCGGTTAACTCCAAAACTATAATGCCATTAAGGTTGCAGTACCTGGGCAATAAGCTCAGACAACTACAAGAACAACCATGAGATATAATCCCATAGGACTACAAGCGTAGTACCTAAACGAGGAAGGCTCAGTAACCACCACAAATGTGTGGGAACGAGCCACAAGGAACGACACTAAACCAAATAGAATGGGAACCTCCAAGGAGTGGAGAAGTACCCAGATCTACGACAGCCACGTCTAGACCACCAAGAAGCTACCTAAAGGAGCGAGTATACCAATTGTAGATCAATAAGATCAAGGGAAGAGTCAATAAGACTATCAAATGCGAGTGGGAACCATACCGTGATCGGTATAGGATTACTTAAAAACCACCAGTACCACGCACTTGCCATGGCAAGTGCAGTAAGAACATGACTAGGTGAAGGAGCACTAACACACCACAGGTACATAGTAATGTACCGTGACAACGATGAAGCAACTATGGGATCATAAATCTTGAAATTGAAGGAGTGGAACCTTGGAAAGGCCTAACGGCCCGACCACTGTATTTAGAACATACCAGTCAGCGAGAGGCTAGACTTGGTGAAGACCTCAAACATGGCTATGCCATGAGAGATTTCTTTTGACACCGACCCATTGTTTTTAAAACCCAAAATTTTCCTTTCAAAACCACAACCTTCTTTTAAAAACCTTGGATTTTAAAACCGAACCAACATGATTATGGTGAGTATCATAGAATGATACAAGAGGAGTTGGCAACAGAATACTTCACCTAGGCGTGTGACGAACACTACGAGTGTACCCGTTACGGGATGTGGGACAACCGCACTCCGAAGGAGCTTGCGGGCCTGACATATAGTTGGGTAAGTGGTAACGTATCAATATGGTACCCCACGTATGTATACATGTAGTGTGCGACGCACAGGAAGTAGTCAACTCCGTTCTACGGACCATGAGTGAGTTCAAGCCAGAACAGCTGGACACCTCAGACGACCAGGTATCAAAGAACTCAGAAAATCCATCTGAAGATAAGGAATGAAGACTGGGAAGTGCAAAAAAGCACAGACTAGTAAATATAGACATTGGACATGTCACGAGGACGCCAAACAAATACGTGATAGCTGGAAGGTATGCCCAGCCTAAACACAGTAAGGCAGTTGCCTAACGTGAACACCACAATGCTCAACAAACGGGACAGAACTCCCAAGAGCAATCACAAGATTACTACGAAGCACAATCCATCATCGGAGAGGATATATAAACCTAGACTCAAGCACTAGGAGCAAGCGTAAACAGTCTGCCCAAGGACGGGAGACGTCATAACCCAAAAAGGGACGACTCAAGTACAGTACCATAAGATGGTATAGAGGACAACACACGTTATAAACATTAGCCGGACGTAACGTCACAGCTACCAACACCCAGGAGCGATCCTTGAAGGGTGTCTGCGTTGACAACAGTTGAACAGGCGTAATGATACGAGCACGGGAGCTAAAACGAACACTCAGTTAGGACACCAAAGGGATTTCACTTAACAGGAAATGCCCTAAATTACTGAGAGGCACCTATTAACACCAGATTGCCTAAAGGGTCTCCTATGAACGGAAGCGTGATGTCACGACTTGCCATGAAGCCCAATAATATCTCAACCTATGACGGTATACATGGAGTGGAGACATGTATAAGCAGCTTGCAAGGGGCATAGCTTGCAGCAATACGGCTCAGAAGCCGTAAACCAAATACGTTATACGAACTCAAACGGTTGCAAAACCCACACCATTGGTAACAAGACTTGCAAGAGGGATTGCCACATACGACAAGAAATCAACAACTGGACCATAAATTCAAACCCAACATCCTGAGTGGCTTGGAGTAATGGCCAACTCAATGTCACTGTCACTAGAGCATCAGCCTAGTATACAGTTGACGGAGTTCTTAATTACCGCCATGCCTTCTGTAGCAATGGTAGCACCGGGGCATAAGAATCATGATAATGCCAACATTGGCCTAGTCCACACTTGGACACTACGGGAAACCCAAGGGAAGGTACCCCTCGTTAACCAAAGACCACTAATGCGGTGATGATGTGAACCCTTAGAAAAGGCTCCCGTTTACTATAACAATAAACCACACAATAGATATTGCCAAGGGGTGATGGAATAAGGAAATGAGGTTTCCAAACCATTACGACTTAAAGGAGTAAGCATACTCCATAAGCACCCAAACATGTGGTGGACCATTGTGTAAACACCAACATAGCAAACCTTGTCATTAGACCTATGAGTGGGGACAAACCCCTCAACGAGAACCTTCACTTGTCAGTGATAGAATACCCTTCAATTGGAGAACGGGACCAGAAAACCCTTGAAGTTTTGTGGGATGTCCTGGTAATATACATACAAGCAAAACTACACAGCCAGAGCCTAAACCAATGCTCAGCACCGAAAGGCAATAATTATCAAAGCAATTAATGTGAACACACATTGAACATCACAAATGACTAACGCTCAAGAGAGCTTATAACCCGATGAGTTATCTCACCCTTGGTCAACCAAGATACTTGGTAAGCCGTATCATGAATGATGATGGAATGTGAGGTAAGCTAACCTACACATGAAACCTAAAATGGAAGAACATCTCCACATTGGGAAGATAATATTGTGGTATGCTACGACAACCGTCATACAAACGAACATTGGAAACCCCAGGGTATTCATACCATAAGGGAATGGTGCCAATGACAAGGGCAATGAGTAAAGAGAAACTACCATAGTAACGGAGTCAGTAAAAGCAATGTTGTACAATGAGTAAGAATACGGTGTGCAACAAGCGACTGCTATGAGGAAATAGTTATAAAATGACACGGAGTATAAGTATCACATGACACACAGGAATATTCTTTCCTATCACATAAGTGACTTACTGTCAAGCGTTTACGCCTCTGCACTCTGTATGACTGAGTGTTTTGGCATTGCACTTGTTCAGCTAATGATCTAATGAGATGGCGAGGGATATGGAGAATGTAAACCGTACTAAACCCTTCTTTTCACCAACAAACATGGCACAAGCCAATTAAGCAAGCTTAGCAACAAACCGTGCAGCCTAAGGCCAAAAAGCACGAAGAGTGCGAAACACACTAACAATCACAGATGTGAATTCCAATGGAATAAAAGGTGAAAGGAGACTTAAGAAAGTCACTAGGACCGACGCATATCAATGCAAGGTCATACAAGTAAAGGACACTTGTACCGAACCAGGAGAACTGGTATAACTTGGAAACTAGTGACAACAGAGGAAGCACTACAACTGAGTAGTGACTCAACCTCGCCCGACAATAAGTTGGAAGAGCTTAGCGAATGATCGTGGAAGTACAAATAGTGTGTATACTAGATTGCCAGAGAGCTGGTTATAAATCTTAAACTCATTGAGTTCAACCACGGTAAAAGAATACCGCATTTGTCTAGTAAACCTTATTTCCATAATAGACGGATAAAAAGGTGATGTATAGTACATTAAAGATAACACGAAGGGTAAGTAACCCAAGTTATCAGGGTCGCGCAGCAGAAGCTAGTGGGCCCTAGCTAGGAGACAATATACCTAGTAAGAATAGCAAAATGGCTATTAATGCCTTCAAGCCTAATAGGCTAAACCGAATTAATGATGAGCTAAATAAACTCATATAGAAGTTCTTGGTGCAAAGACTAAACCATTGGTATGGTTAAGATCCCTTTGACCAGAGCATATTGTATAGTATACGGTAGTGAAGCTAAACGCTTCAGTTTTCCAGACTGATTAAACCAAAGTTTAATAATAATAAAATATGGTAGATTACGTGGGCGTAATCCCTTTTAAGGGGGGTAGAGCGAAAACCGCTTAATGTAAGTTTTGTGAATAAAACACATAAACCATAATGTGCATAGCACAAATGAGAACCAAATTGATGATTGATACTATGTTAAATAAACATAAGTACTCATTCACATTGTAACTATGGTAATTAGGCATTAGACATGCAAATACCATAGGAGGAGTATACCCATCTTGTAACACCAATGTAAGAGTATTAGTAAAAGAAAAGTAATGAGTAGTGGACGGAGCTCCACAAGTATTGTAACCTTTGAGAAGTAGTACGAAATGAATGAGGATAGTAGATGAATGAAATTCATGAGTAGTGGAATCGTAAGTAAAATATTTGAAACAATTGAAGTCAACTAAATCTTATAAATGTAGTATTCCTTAGTTAGAATATAGGATATGATGGTGAGTAATGGATGGAAGTAGTGAAGGTTGATGAAATGAGCATTAGGATTGAACCATGGAGTAAAGCATCTGGGAAATAGAGTGAGGATGATTGATGGACTGATTCCATCCTTTGGAGATGTATGAATTCGTAATCACGACTAGAAAGAATAAAAAGATAGAAAATGAAAACAATTAAATTATTTGTTTGGTTGAACCTGATGTGGGAAGTCGAACTTGATCCTGATCAGATCAAGGGAAACCGAACACAAATTGGGGTGGAAAGATAGTTCAACACTGATGCTGATCACATCAGGGTCGGATGATTCTTGAAGCTCCCCTCAAGTGGTCACAAGAATCACACATAGGATAGAAGTAATGAACATAAATTGGAATCTGGAGTTGTATGTTTTAGAAGGATTTCTATGTAGCCGCGGGGAAGGATTTTCCTTAGACTGGGGACTAAGTATTTGTTGGAAGCTGGTACGGGAGAAGATAGTAGTATATTACGTTGTGTTATTTCAAGGGCAGCGGGACATAAAGGAGTCCCGTGTCTAGAGGACCTGAGCGCCTACGGGATTGGAATGTGTATTGCATCGCTTTGGGGATAGCCTTGCATTATATGTATGTGTAAATTTGGTAATGAGGAACCGAATGGTCGGTAGTAGTGCGGATCAGAGTAATTATTGTACATTGGTATGGTATGGAAAGGAGAAACCTTGAGTAACTGATTTGGGATTAGTAAGGAGGAAGAACGTGTGGCTTTGGTATTGGACACGTAAGAATGAGTAAGCATTGTAAACCCATAACCTCGAACAACTTTGAGGACAAAGTTCCTAAGGGGGGTAGATTGAAATACCCCGAACTTAAACATAAGGATTAAAATTAATCTAATACGTATTTAAGGGCCTAATGGTACCTAATTAATATTGGTAAGGAGAATAAATCTAAAAAGAAATAAAGAAACGCTTAAAAAGCGAAAAACGCTAAATAAGCGTTAAAATAACCATAGGAGGTACGAGACCTCGGTTAGAGTATTATAGGGATTCTAAAGGCTTAATTGAGTCTAAATAAATATTAGGGAACAAACCCCGAAGAAAACGGATCCTTAAAATGGATTAAAAACACTAATGAACATTAAAGCGCGTTTTTCGAGGTAACCGGGAAAACGTGTCTTTAAGCGGGTCAAATAGACTCGTAATAATTTTAGTCAACTAAATAATCATTAATAAATATTAGTGAAGCTTTAGAACCAATAAAATCAATAAAACGAGGAATTAGTAAAGAACCGTCAAAAAGGGAAGTTGTGGGGTAGAAACGTGGATAGACCAAACTTATGTGTCCAATATTGTAAATAGAATTTTAAAACCCTCATGGGTTCTGTGTGTGGTCCGATTTTATTCCCCCTCACACACACTCTTTTACTCACTCTTATTCACAAAACAACAAAAGTAATAACACTACTACTTTATCTACTTTATTACCCCACTCTCTCACACTCTCTCTCCTACTCTCATTTCCCTTCTCCACGTACAGACCCCCATCTCCCTCCTCTCTATTCTCCTCCTTCTCCAATCGGACAACAATGGAGGAAATAACAAACTCACCAAAATCCTCACTTCTCTCCTCTTGTTGAGTGCCCATACTTGCTCCAAATATTATAAAAACTACACCATTAGAATCCCCTCATCAAGTAGAGCATTCCTATCTTTTCAAAATTCGAAAAGGAGCACTTTCATCTCCATGGGTATGGAGCATTTGGAGCTTCAAGACTACCACTAGAACCACCTTGTACTCCTTGTTCTAATGAGGTAAAAATATTCTTAAAAACTTCATCTTTTTCTAGCCTTATGGGCAAAACGAAAATTTAGCTAAACCCTTGCTTGGTTCGTTTTGTACCCAGCCGATTTTGGCTTCTTTGAAGGAGTAGAAACATTGTTCTTCAGCTCCTCTAAGCTTCATCTACACCCTTGGAAGGTAACATGTTTCTAAACCCTAGAAATTACTTCAAAACATTAATGTAATCTAAGGGTTAGTCTTGGTATTGAAATGTGTATGTGAATGGGTTATAATGTTAGATTTGTGAAGTACTATAACCGGTAGAGAGAGAGAAGGAAGAAGCAAGAGGAAGAAAGGAAACTAGAAGGAGAAAGAAGGTAATTGCACTCTTTCCTTGTGTAGCTTGGTAATGAGTAATGTAACAGATTTTTAGAAGTTAAAATTGGTATTGTAAATTGGTAGTGCAGTGGTAGTGTAATGTGTAGGAGAAAACAAGTGTGTTAAACCTTAAAAGGGCATTTTAAAACTTGTTAAAACCTAAATGGGAATTAAGGTTTGAGTGCAGGAATTTAAGGTTGTTTAGTGTGGTATTTTGTATATGAGAATGGGTATATTGGTATTGGTTGTGAACAGGTGGTATGGATCAATAATGTGAGTGAAACCATGTGGAGAATGTTAATAATATAGGGGAGACTATGTCAAATTTTATCTAGGAATTTGAGGACTTAAGTGTTCAAGATGAGAAAACAACCTAGGTAGTGACTAGGTGTATGTGGAGAGTATAATGGGAGCGTTTAGTAGCTTGTAACAGATTTGGGTACGATTCGTTAATGGGATGTAACTAGGAAGTGAATGGATGTATTTTGGATACTAGGAGTAGCATTAGTTGAGGAAGTAATGGAGGAAATAAGAACCCAAAATCTGCAACAAAGTGTATAGAGATACATTGGAGAAGTTAGGAAGAATTAGTGTGGAAGAATTGGTGACAAGAGTGTTGACTTGGGTATAGATATTGTAGTGGCTGTGGGAATGAATTGGAGGGTAAGATAATACATTGTAGGCTTTGGAAATGGCATTAGGAGATGAGAATATGCATGGGGGAAGTAGGAACAAAAATCTGTAGCATTGGAGGATGAAAAACTGTGGTAAGTGTGGAAAGGAAGTGAGGAAATTGTGTAAGTTGATTGATGGATTGAGTAAGGAATTTGGTGGATGAACTAAGGCAATTTGGAGGGCCTAAGTAGTGTTTAAACATGTGGGAATAAGTGTAGGAACAATGGGGAAGTAATGGGTGGAAGAGAGAACTGAAAACAGAAATTAAAATGCAAATACTGGGCCGGACCGACCTTAGGACCGAACTTGCAAGGTCGGTCGAGCCCAGATTTACAAAGACGGGAAGCTTCTGGAATGGACCGAACTTGCGACCGGACTTGCAAGTTCGGTCGGACCAGAAAATTCTCCCGTCTGTAACCTACTGGAATGGACCGACCTTGCGACCGGACTTGCAAGTCGGTCGACTCAAAATTTTCCGTCTTGTAAGCTACTGGAATGGACCGACCTTGCGACCGGACTTGCAAGGTCGGTCGGGCTAAAATTTTCCGTTAAGTAACTCACTGGAATGGACCGACCTTGGGACCGGACTTGCAAGGTCGGTCGGCCCTGGAATTTTCACCCGATGTAGCCTACTGACTCGGACCGAACTTGCAAGGTCGGTCGCAAGTTCGGTCGGGTCAAAACTTACAAAAAAAAAACTATAAGACTATGGTTAGTATATGAATGTATGTATATGTATACCCACCTATACATATGTGCGTACATAGATAAGTAAACCATTGTTAAGTAATTAGGAGTAAGTAAATAAAATGTAAGTATTGTAATGCAAGACTTAGTAAGTATGGATTAGTAAACGTAAGAGTAATCGGGTTAAGTTAAGGATAGATAGATTAATCATTCCACTGTATGTATATATAATAGGATTTGATTTGTGAATACCGGAGGAACGTTGGGATACAAGTACAACGGTGAAAGGTATGATTTCTTCATGCCCTGTATCCTAATCTGGTTACCCCGATTTGTGTGCTTATTTGATCACCTAAATAAGATAAATGCATGAATCGGACTATAATGCACTTACTTGTGCTTGTTTACATTGTTCTTGATAATTGTCTTGAACAATGGTTTGTATAATTCATGAAAATATGAATGATGATGATGTGTAATTGTACCTTGTAGTGTACTTGTATATTGTATTGTACTGTATGGATGTGTATATGAATAATGTATTTTGTAAGTGGTTGGATGTTGACTTGCTAATTCCTAACCCTAACTCCTAACTTAAGTGAGTAAATTGGAATGAGTAGAAGTCCGATATAGTTTCGGCCACGCGTGAGGATGAGGAGACACAAGAGGTTGGATCCGATTCCTGGTTCGTAAGCTGGTCCACGGCCCAAATCCCTTAAGTGGGTAGCATCCTGGATTAGTGAACCAAGTAAAGCCCGGTGGTGGGACCGTGTAGTCCCTGCCGGAGGTCCCGACGACTTAACTTGAGTAAGAGTAAGAAAGTAAGTATGTATGAGTGAGTAAGTATGAGTATGAGTATGTATGTGTATGTATGGAGAAAACGAGTAAAAGAGTAATCTCCACCCGATTAACCCGGGTGGACCAATGAAGCTAACAAGAATTGTATATTGTGTATGTAATGTGTATGTGTAATTCGGAAAAGGTAAGTAGTATTGAATGGTTTATGATGTACTTCTTGTATGTAACGAAGTGTATGTATGTGTGTATGTCCTGCGTAATGTTGTAATATTATGTATAAGAGCATGTATGCATGTATGTTTGAATGAAATCAACCGCATGTATTCGACCAAGTGGTCGGCGTACCCTCACTAGTACGCGGGGTATGCGGTTATCATGCTCGGCGAAAGCTGACCCCTTCGGGGGACCATTTTTAGTGTGCAGGTACCCAAAGCGAATATGGTCAAGGAAGAGACCGGAGGCACACCCTTGTACTTAGGAAGTAAGTAGTTGTGACAACATGGGTAGATGTAGACTCTTAGAGAGTATGTATGAACTTGGAAGAGACATTATAAATGTATAAGGATCCTAGTAGACTCGGTGAAGTATATTGTATTGTATGGATCGAGGAGGAGTAAGTATTGAATGGAGCATTGTTGTATTTGATTGATGAATGGAATATGTATTATAGATGTGTAGTACTCGGGATTCCGGTCCATCAGACCGATGCTGTAAGTAGTAGTAGTAGCCTTGTTAGCCACGTGGGTGGTTAACAGCATTGTATCACCCATTGTATGTAAGTAAGTATCCGCTGCGTGTATCTGACGTGTAAGGAGATTGGACGGTAAGCATGTATTAATGGTAGGGGTGTTACAGTGTGATTTATACTTTAACTATTTTTCCTCTATTTGGATTTTTTATAAAAGTAAATATAGTCCAAGCATACGATTTGATTTTTGAATGGAGGGGTGATTGCTACTTCCGGTTATCTAATGAGTGACTACAACATGAAGCATAAAAAAAGAACAACAAATTACATCAATCACTAAATTTCAGATACTATTGTTTCACTCTTGTTTGAGTATAAGTTTTCTTTCTAGTATGTCATCAAAAATTAGAAAGTATGACTCTGAATGTGAGAAACGTAAGAAAAAGAAGAGAGTAGAAGAATTACATATGTCACAAAGAGGAGCCCTTGATAAGTTTGTTTTAAACTTAATCCGTGTTTGATAACCATGCTAATGTTGATGATGTTGTGCTTTTAAAAGTTGAAACTCTTCCTGATGATCATGTTGATCCCATTGTGAATAATGATGTGAACAACAATATTGATACTTTAGATGATAATGATGATGTACAGCAACAAAAGACATCAAACATCTCTCCCTAGATATATATGATATGAGAAACTGGGATGCTCTTGATTCTAAAATTATTGATGTTTTAGTAACAAAGGGTCCTAAAAGAGACTTGTCAGCTGAGAATGGCCCCAAAGATGAATGTTCTAGGTGATTTTTTTTTTCAATTTTTTGTACTAGAGTTTTTCCAAATAGAGACAAGATTGATAGAAAATGGCATGTGTACTCAAAGGATCTTGATAAAGTGTTTTGTTTTTGTTGTAAAGTATTTATAAAAGGGTGTTAGGAAAAACTACTCTAAGCAGTAAGACCTAGCTAAAACGGGCAAGTGCACCAGATTTTGTTGTAATATAACAAGTGTCGTATCCACAAAGAAATTGGTTTCCAAATCCCAAGCTTCGGTACTTTAGTAAAGTGCGAACAAAAACTATAAACGGGGGGTTTAGCTGGAGGCGAGCTTAGTTGTTTGTTAAGATGAAAATAATAAACAGTAAATCAAGTGTTGATTGGAATGGATGAAAAAGTACCCTAGGATAGTGGGGAGTCAACTAAACTACCCAAGGAATCTTATAACCTTAACTCATTATCTCATTGTCTATTAGAACTTAATTCATGAATCTCTAAATCATGGGAAAATCAATTCTTGCCTAATTAGCCAAACCTCTCAATTAAAGAAGGTCTAAGTCACTAAATAGCATTAAGCAAAAGCTCTTAAATAATAGCCCTAATATTTTACCCCCAAATCAAGAGTGCCAAAGTTAGGGTTTATCCCCTTTTTGTCATGTTCCAAACTCAAGCTTAAATGTTGAATGGAACCACCATAGATGCCATAGATCAAATTAAAGCATTAATTGATATTGAAGGAGATAAAACAAGAGTATTTAATAAGTTAGGTTAAAAGCATTCAATGAGAAATGTTAGGGTCAAACCCCATCCTAGGATACAAAATGAGACTACTCAACCATTAAAAAGGGAAAGAGAAGAGAAAAGAGAGGTTTAGTCATTGGAGGAGCTCTAGAGCTTCAGTGGCGGTAGATTCTTCACTTCCTTCTTCCTCTTCTTCTTCTCTTCTTTTCTCCTCTTGTTATCTCCCTTATTTTTGCCTCTCTCTCCTATTTAGGCTTGGAGTCGTGGTGTGTGAATAATGAGAAAGGATCCCCTAAAATTCATCCTTTCAAAACACAAATCAGGGAAGAACTTTTATACGACCGACCCTCCCTGGGTCGGTCTAGTGGGTCAGTCGGCCCTCTAGTGAAGGAGGCACGTGCTCATTTTTAAGCTCGACTAACCCACCTAGGGTCGGTCCTAAGGTCGGTCTATTCCAGTAGGCTCTTCTTTGCACCTGAATTCTCCTAATGCTTCTCGTTGGCTTGGCATCCTCCTCCCAAAGTGTTCGAACATTTATGCAACCTCAATTTAAGCTTTCAAAATGTACTCATATGAGTATTTACCTATTCAAATATGTCAAAAGTATAAGCTCGCTAATAATCTCAAAATTACTCCATAAAGTGGTGAAATAAGTTATGCACCAAGTAAAATGAAGGTGAATAAAGACCTTGAAATAGCACTATTTCACCACTTATCAAAGAGTATGGAAAAAGTCAATTTAAAAACGATGGTTTTAGAGATTGAACACATATTGGTGTGTTATACCCAAAATTTTGACCCCCTGGTTAAGGTCTACGAGGTTGTGAGAGCCATCTCCATCAAACAGTAAGAGACTCCGGCCCGATCGGCGTGTTCCAGGGCCAGAGGAGCAGTTTTGTCGTCAGCAGGGCGTTTCGTAATTTTTAAGGCTTCTGAGTTCTCTCTATAGGCTTTCTCTCTCCTCCAAAGGGTGCCCAAATCAGCTCGAAATGCTTGATATTTTAACCCATGATAGAGATGACATTTTAAGCATAATGGCGTTGGAATTTTGATTTTTTTTCGAATTTCCAAAATTTTCTAGCAATTTCTGATTGAATCTGACGAGAAATTCAATTTAAAAATGCTCCAGCATTTAAAAAATTCGTTTCCACCTCAGAAAATTCATAATATCCATTCTTGACATGTGGTTAAAATTTCATAGCAAAATTCCTTTGGGAAGTTACTCAGTAAAATATCGAAAATCTTACTTTTACTAGATTCTCTTTATCTTTAAGAAGTCTATATAAGGGGATAGGTTTTTGGATAAATCAGAACCTCAGACCCCTAAGCAACCAGAAAACCTAGCCGTCTCATTCTCCTCACGTTTTTACACATCCAAGCACCAAAATCACATCAAAAATCTCTCGAAATCACCACCTAAACACTTCTTCAACTCCTAACACATCAACAATCATCAAACATCAACCAAACCACCTCCAAATCGTGAAGACATCATCACAACAATCAACAACCAGAAGCCCGGGTCGAACTCAATCCGGAACCGGCATCATCGGAGCCTCCGAAGAATCCCAACGTGAAGAATCATCTGAATTCGAAGGTAAAACAGGTTACAATCCCACTTTTCTGATTCCCCACGACCTTGTTAACTCTCTGTCAAAGTTTGGTTCAAACCAACCTGTTTACGCTTCTGTATTGACGTTTGTTTAAGCTTCTGTCCAATAACTTGTTTACAAAGTTTCGTGCTTACTTCGAGTTCAAATTGAAAACCTTCAATCACTAACGACTTGTAAATCTTTCAGGCTACACACCCATAAATTTTGAGCTCAAAACACCCTCGGGAACCTTCTGAAAACCCCTGTCCGTGGGTGGTCCGTGACCTCGGACCTATGGTCCGGGACCTCGGACGCGTTGTCCGAGACCACGGACACCCACGGACGGCGGCGGGATTTTAAAATTCAAAACTTAGGTTTTTCTAACGATGTCCGGGCCCACGGACAGCCTGTCCGTGGCCCCGGACTTTGCAAATTTTTGTTTCCTTCAATTTCGACTTTTCTGCATATTTAGGTTAACTGGGGTCCGTGGTCTCGGACTTTTGTCCGTGGCTACGGACGTAAGCAAAATTTGACCTAATTCTGCCTCCGAAACCCTAGTTTAGGAATCTTTAATTTTATTTTAATTTTCTGTCAAAAAATGCTAAAAAACACAAAAAAACAGAAGCTCGCGCACTTAAGTTAAAACGACTCGTAATACCGTAATTAAACTGAGTAGAGGAAAAACGACTTCTGAGGTAATGAAAGTAATTGAACCCTAATTAAGTCGAATATCAAGCCCCCGAACCCGAACTCCTCCTTCCTAATTTAATCTAGGTCAAAATTAGGTGGCGACTCATAATAGGTTCCAGTGAGCTAGCTTAGGTTTTAATAATTATTGTTATGACATATTTTTAATCTTAGGTTATAAGTGGACCTAAAACCCGATCAGATCCTAATCAACTTAATCCACATAGGATAGGGTTTAAAATCGAGGCTCACATGGTGTTAGGCTTACGGAGCATGAGACAAGCATAGAGCATGTGAAGAATATGGCTACTTTGTATGAGTTACATTTAAAGCTCCTTAAAAATTAGACCAGTGATAAAGAGTGTTCAAAAACAAATTCAGAAAGAAAAGGATCATTGAAAAAAGGCTATTAGATAATTTCAATCGTGAAATTTCTTGGAAAACATGGTCTAGATTTTGTGGTACAAAAGAAAGGTTGTATGAAAATAGCAATGAAAATTCTTGGGCTTAATAGAGATGCTAGCTGAGTTTTACCCATTTTTTCAAGAGCATGTTAGACGTATACAAATGATGATTTACATGTTAATTATCTTGGTCATAACATTCAAAATGAATGGATAAGTTTGGTTGCTTCTACTATTAAGTCAGGGATCATCAAGAAAGTAAACATGTAAAATTATTTTCTATGATTTTTAATTACACTCTTGATTATAGTCATTAAGAGCAAATGTCGTTGATTTTGAGATACACGGACAATTCTTCATGTAATGTTCATATCGTGGAGTCCTTTTTATGATTTTCGAATGTGGATGATACTAGTAGTCAAGGACTTTCGATGTCTTACAAATGAAATGAAGTCCCTTAATCTTGATATAGATATTGTTAAAGGCCAAGGATATGACAATGGATTAAATATGGAAGTAAAGCATCATGAAGTACAAAAAATACTTTTGGATTTAAACCCCATAGCTTGTAATAGTGCTTGTGGTTTGTTATAGTCTTAACTTGACATTATTTGATATGGCTAACACTTGTGGTAAAGCTAGGGATTTTTTTAGGCTCATACAACATATTTATACATTATTTGCAATTCAATTAAGAGGTGGAAAATTTTGAAAGACAAGTGAAAGCTAACTTTTAAATAATTATCATTTACCCGTTGGGAAAGTCAAGTTGATAGTGTTAAAGCTATTAGATTTCAAATTATGGAAATACGAGAAGCTTTACTTTCAAGTTGTGGAATCTAATAATGATTCTAAAATAAGAAGTGAAGCTATTTTGTTAGCGACAAATGAGCTTGGTGATTATGAATTTCTAGTTCAATTGTTTTGGTATGATATATTATTTGCAAATAATTTAGTTAGCAAACATTTACAATCAAATATGCTCATTGATGTTGCTATTTATTTTTTGAAAAGTATAGAGAAAGTGGTTATCATGATGCCATTAATACTGCAAAGAAGATACCAATTGAAATGAATATTGATCTTGTGTTTTTTAGTGAGGTGTGAAATTCAAAGAAAGAGGCAGTTTGATGAGAATCCAAATGATGTGCCAGTATTATCTTTTGTGGAATGTCTCAGGTTAATTATTCTTATGCATTGTAGAACAAGCAATTTCTTCCTTGAAAACCAAGTTTGAAATATCAAGAATATGCAAATATTTTTGGTTTCCTGTTTACATTGGACAAGTTGTGTTGATGACGATACTAGCCTAGAGTCTTGATGTATTGTATTGAAAATGCACTTAATAATTGTGAACAGTCTGATGTCGATGGAAATGAACTGAAGGTGAAGATTAAGTTACTTAGAGAGTTTTGCCTAATGAAAAGATGAGACCTTTATATTCAAAACTATTGAAGTTTGTAGATTAGTTTCTATTGCAACAGTAGCTATAGAATTTCATTAACTATTCCAGTTATTGTTGCCTTCTACAGAAGAAGTTTCTCGAAATTCAAGTGGATGAAGTCATATATGCGTTCTTCATTCTCTCAAGAAAGACTTATCGATTGACAATAATAGCAATTGAGAATGATTATACTGAAGCAAATCTCATATGAAGGCTTAATAGCTGTTATTGCTTCAAAGGGATGCTAGAATGATGGTTATTTTTGTGTGAAAATGTTTGTAATTTTATAATTGTTAGTTTTGAGCACGTATTTGAAAAATAAAAATAGTAGATTCATGATACAATTTTATACTTATTTTAAATTTACATGATGTTTTACATATAAAGGGCCTCATTTTACCAACGCGCCCCACAATTTTCTAAGACGCCCTACTAGCTGCCACTTACGAGTTGAGACAACACACCTCCTTTCATTTATGGATGATAACAACTGCTGCCATATATGGTTGAGAGACCCGAATTGCATGTTTATATGGAATGTGGTCTATCAATCATCTTCACAATAGGACTGCCATGTATAGGTGTTGTATTAGGCTTGTATCTAGGTATAATTCATTTGTTATAACCTTTGTATTTGTATTATAGGCCTTTCATGTAATTGTTTTTCTCCGGTTCAGCGGTCTAATATTCTTGACCGCTTCTCTGCTTTGCATATAAGTATTAGTTAATAATACAGATAGATTAAGAAGACTAATACACACTATATAAGAGGGATTACATTCTCTCTGTTTTCCTTAATCAATAAAATCACCCTTGCGATATTGTAAGGTTTCTCATGGTATCAGAGCACTGGTTATATCCACAATAAAGAAAGCGATGGTCGATTTACCAGTCAAGAAGCCGGAGATCTCCACTGGCAACAACACTCCCGTAATCGACCCAAGCGACCCGCTCTACGTCGTCAATACAGACAGACTGGGCAACCTCTTGCCCCCAAATTTACTGGAGAAGAGTTCTTGGGTTGGAAAGGGTCAATGCAAGAAGCATTGACGGCTAAAAACAAAATTGGGTTTATCGATGGCTCAATCACTCAACCGGAGACCAGCGACACCGTTCGAATGGGAGCCTGGAAATACACAAGATCTCTGGTGGTTACCTGGCTTATATCCTCACTCTCACCCAACATTGGCCACAACATTATGTACACTAGTGATCCCAAACAAATTTGGGACTGGTTGTGTAAAAGATTCGAAAAGAAAAACCTCGTGACTCTCCACCATCTCAAAACTCAAATCGCAAACTTAAAGTAAGGACATGATTCAATCACAGACTATTTTATGAAATCGCGAGAGATTTGGGCTCAGTACGAGTTAGCGCGACCAGTCGACGAATGTTCCTGTTGTTTCTTCTTGCAAATCAAGCGAAAACTAGAAGAAATTGAGAGTGGAAGAAGAAACAATACACTTTATGATGGGATTGAGTAAGACCTACACCCACTTGCGCGCACAGATTCTTGCTATGAACCAAATACCCACACTAGAAGAAATCTTCTCTCTGATAATCCAAGAGGAACAAACGAGGGAGAATGTCGAATCGAGAGAAGATTCAGAGCAGTCTGTTGCCCTAGCTGTCAAAGGAACATCTAATTACAATTTCGGGAGGTAGAAAACGAACAACAGCGGGATGAATTTCAAGGTTCAAAGCAAAAGAAGTTCAATTACTCCTACCACCGGTGCCAAGGACGCAATTAAATGCTCAAATTGTGGGAAGCTGGGACACAGTCGAAGCGACTGTTGGTGGCTAATCGGATTCCCCACCGACACAACGAAGAAGAAACCTGAAGTGAAAGTCGGGTCTGTAGTCGTCGACAGTGGTGGTAACGGTGAAGGAACACAAGAATCTCCGGTGCGGCCTTGCCCCCGATCAACTGCATCAACTTGTCG
The DNA here is from genome assembly GCA_023374045.1 of Limonium bicolor. Classification (NCBI taxonomy): domain Eukaryota; kingdom Viridiplantae; phylum Streptophyta; class Magnoliopsida; order Caryophyllales; family Plumbaginaceae; genus Limonium; species Limonium bicolor. The sequence continues at coordinate 183,959,466 of CM041778.1, read as the reverse complement.
CTTTTCTCCAGCAACAGAAGGACACCAGCGGATCCACAAACCAGTCGAACTTTGGAGACTTCACAGGTAATTTCACAACTAACCTTAATCCTTTATTGTGCTTTAATTTTAACGGAAATACTATGACCTGTGGATTGGAACAATTGTGGATTCTTGACTCCGGTGCAACTGAACATGTGAGTGGAAACAAAGAACTACTATCAGAATGCTTGAATATGGAAATACAAAAGAATATTATGCTCCCAGATGGTAACAAAAAATATGTTGCTTTGTTGGAAATTTATCTTTTGTGGAAAAATTTGTTTGCAGAACATTTTGTTCGTTCCATCCTTCCAATTCAATGTCATTTCTGTTTCTAGATTAATTTCGGATTTAAGAGTATCAATCATGTTCCATGAAAATCATTGCATCATGCAGGACCCTAAGAGGAGCATTTCTGTACAAATTGGACGACAAATTAATGGCCTAAATGTTGTAAACGTGAATAGTCTGTGTGATTTTGTGCTAAATAAAGCAAATGTATCTGTATGTTTGAGTTCTGATGTGCAACCCTCACGGGTCAATTCTTCTGATGATTTCATTCTATGGCACCATAGGTTAGGACACATGTCATTAAGCAAAATGAAAAAGATAATACATGTAAACATACCTAATCACCTAGAAAATCACTTACCTTGCACAATTTTTTACAAGGCCAAGGCAAAACGATTAAAGTTTCCCATATCCGCAATTAAGACAAAAGAACCCTTTGATCTCCTGCATGTAGACATTTGTGGTCCGATGAGGACACAAGCCCTAGATGGCCACAGATATTTCCTCACCTTCGTTGATGACTACACTAGAGGAACATGGGTTACCTTCCTTAGGCTCAAATCTGAAGCTATGGAAAAATTAAAAACATTCATTAACTTAATCGAAACACAAATGGGTAAACGCATTAAAATCATTCAAAGTGACAATGCTCGGGAATTAGGGAAGTCCCAATAAGGAGCAGAGTTTTTCACTAAGAAGGGCATCATTCCTCAAACGAGTTGCCCACACACGCCCCAACAAAACTGGGTCATGGAACGAAAACAAGGGCATATCATGAATGTTGCTAGAGCTCTCCTCTTTCAGTCAGGACTAGATGAACAATATTAGAATTTCTGTAACCCCTACCGCTAATACCGTCATTACCGTCTAATCTCCTCGTACTTCCATACTTACGCAGCGGATACTTCCTTACACAACGGTGGGTGATACAATGCCGTTAGCCACCCACGTGACCAACAAGGCCTACTTCCACTACAGCATCGGTCTGATGGACCGGAATACCCGAGTACTAAAACAATTACAATCCATACTACAATTACAAACCGAATACAACAATCCTCCATTCAATACATTACTCAATACTTACCATACAATATACCGAGTTTTCTAAGTACAATGCCAAAGTACAACATTTTCCATATGTCCATACGTACTCACTAAGAGTCTAACATCCTACCCATTCCTCACAAATCCACATACTTCCCGAATACATAATGGTGTACCCCTTGGTACACCGGCACTTCAAAGGGATACAAGCCTTGCACAATTCTCTACTATCCACAATTTATCCCTAGCTATCTAAGCATAGCAGCCGGTCCCTTACAACGACCATAATAGCTTCGGGTACCTGAAAAATAAAAACAGTGCCCCCAAGGGGCTCAGCGAAACGCTGCATATGAAATTCGCATACCCCGCGTACTAGCGAGGGTACACCGACTACTTGGTCGAATACATGCGGTTCGTTTTATTCACACATACATACATGCTCTTATACAGTACAATACATTCATTTCACCAAACATACATACATTCAATGCACACAAGGAAGACATTACAAGTCAACCAATCAATACTTACCAGAATATGGGGATACACTTCCCCAATACTTGTTAGCTTCTTTACCCACCCGGGTTAATCGGATGTACATTACTCTTTTACTCGAGGTCAATGGCTTACACTAGCCAAGACCATTAATCATACAATTCTTTACTTACTTACTTACTTACTTACTCAAGTCAAGTCGGTATGACCTCCGGGAAGGGACTACACCGTCCCACTACCGGGCTTTAGGGTGGCTCACCAATCTAGGATGCTACCCATTTAAGGGGTTTGGTCCATACAAAGGATTCAGGCCAGGAATCGGATCCAACCTCTTATGTCTCCTTATCCTCACACATGGCCGAAACTATATCGGACTTCTACTCATTCTATTTTACTCAATACTCAAGTTAGGAGTTAGATGGTTAGGAATTAGTAGAAGTCATTACCTCCAAAAGGTTAATACACTACACAAATACACATCCAGTTACACATACATTTCATCCTCATCCATTCATTTCATGAATTATACAAACTAAATGTTCAAGATAATATAATGAGAACAATATAATACAAGCACAAGTAAGTGTATTAAGAGTCCGATTCATGCGTTTATCTTATTTAGGTGATCACATAAGCGCACAAATCAGAGTAACCAAGTTAGGATACAGGGCATGAGAAAATCATACCTTTCATCGGGGTTAGCTTTATCGTGTGTTCCCTTGTTCCTTGGTTAACACTTGTTCCACTGATAATGTTTCAAACATAGTTATTAACAGTATGTTCATATCGTACGTACTTAATTACTACTCCCGTACTTACCCCGTTGTCCCGTTATACTTAGTTTTACTTATGTCAAACTATGTCCTTACTTCTCACTTATTTCCTACACTTGTTCACACTTCTTAGGACCTTTACATATCACAAACAAGGCCTTAACAACTTCGAAAACCATTACCAATCAATCCCCCATGTTTTAAACCCTAAAAACCACTTTCGGCAACATTTTGGGGGTGGTCCGGGACTTGGTCCGGACCCAAGGTCCCGGACCATTCAAGAAAGTAACTCTCGGCCTGTTTTTGTTATTGGTCCGGGACTTGGTCCTGGACCTAGGTCCCGGACCACCTGCAGTATTCACTCTCGGGCTTATTTTCGATGCGGTCCAGGACTTGGTACATATCCTAGGTCCCGGACCCTGCTTAAAACTGCTACTTAGTTGATTTTTCAACCCCAAATCAACCCTTAATCCACCTCTAACCATTCCATAATCTTTCCACATGTTTTATACACGTTTAAACACACTTAAACACTCCTTAAAACTCCTTAAATCCTTGGTCCAATCCTTACTCAACTTCTTGCTCAATTTCTACAAATTTCCATTCTCATTTTTACAATTTGCACACTTGTGCATTTCTACACTTCTGTTTGAACTTTGCACTTTGTCCTAACTTCATTTTATCATTCCAATTCATTCCTAGATACTTGCACTATCTATACCCAAGTCCAACTCTCATTTTCCTAAATCTTGCACACTATCTCATTCCTAATTTTCCAAGGCATTACAACACTCTTTGCCACAAATTTTTACACACTTTATCCTCATCCTCCAATTACCATTCCATGGTTACTAAACATCTCTACTCAACTCAATACACACCTTGGTTCTCCCATTCACCAAGTCATCCTAAAATGCTTATTTCCTACTAAAATTTTGCCATAGTCTGCCTACAAACCTAGCATATCCAAATCCATTCATTCTCACCAAAATCATTCGTAAACTAGCCACACCTATACAAGGGTCCTTGTAACACCCCTCTCAACAATGACGTAATAATCACTCACGTGAACAGAAAGTAAATGCGTCTCACAGCGGAAGAAACGACAATAATAGAACTCACATGGGTGTTACTTGCCATCCCTCGCCCATACGAGTGATGTAGCAATACAACAACTTAACAAAATGAAAACATAATAATACAATCCGTGGTGACAACGAGATACCGCCTACACGTCTATCTAAGTCTCAAAAGCACAACTACAGTGAGCGTCTAGACATACTCCAAAGCTTACAACCAATTTCAGTGAAACAACTTAATACATAACAAGGTACGTACGGTAAATCCAAAATCCACAACATCCTAACTACCCGGCCCCGCACTCCGGCTTCGTCCGTGATCATCAACCTGCATAAAGCCATAAAGGCTCAGCGATAAACGCTGAGTATCCCGAGTCTGGACCTAATGGTCAATTAGGTCGTATTAACCGTCTTTTTATTAGGTTCGTTACATGCAACACCGGTTTACAAAGTATAGCAGGAAACTGTAAAACATAATCAAGCATGTAACAATCATCACAGGTATACATAGAACAGCAGCACATCGTACAATACAATAGCATCGATAAGTTACTCGCTGTTCTTAGTTTCACATCATCATGTGTTACAACGCTCGGCCCCCCGGGCCCTCACATATCTTTGATTGGTTAGCACTATCGGGTGTCAGTTAGGACAACCCGAATATATTCACTTGGACAGTAGTCCCACATACACACAAGGTGCTTATTGCCCTGATCTTCCGAAGACTCTAGGCTATTTCACTTTGCCTTTGTAAAGGCGTCCATTTAGGTGGACAAGGGCCTGGTGCCAATGGTAGCACACTCCGCCTGACGATCTATCTAGGTTCGTTCAGGATTAACTAGGGAAAACCCGACACAAGTTATCCCAAGAGATCTCTACGCGCGACCAGCAGCCAATGACTGTCTGGATTAAGGTTCACATCACTTCCATTCACACTCCACTGTTAACTTCGTTAGTTAGTAATTCAGTTACAGTTTTAAATATGGAGAACATCACTTATTTGCTGGCTGCCCTGTGGGTCTTACGCATGCCTAGAATGATTCTAGGTAGTATTTATGTTTGAGTCGAAGCTCTAGGGACCGACAATGTCGTGTCCCGTTCCTAAGTGTTTTACTTAGGTTATAACTACATACTTGTAATACTTAGTGTATTAGGTCAGGCAACGGTAATCACAGTCACACAACTCGTATATGTAGGTTTATATAAGCCGATCTATAGTCGACACAGTATTAGTTCGTGCATAAATAAGTAATGCAGTAAACACATATCCATCACACATAATCATACATGTTATCAAACAAATCCAAGCCCGAGGAATTCCTCAGGACAACTCGGATCAAATTCCTTTACATACCGTACACCGTGTCTAGGTTCGCGCAGTGCAGACCACTAGAGCTTTCGAGCGCGTACGTCGGAAGTGCGATCTAGAAATAGAAGGAACGCTAAGTGTCAATCCACATGACAGTACAATTCGGTATTTCCGAATAACGTTTGAAATCCCAGTACTATGCCCCCGGATTTTACAATTGTTACTAGTTAAAGTCCGTTATTTTGAAACCCCTTACACGTCGTGTGAGTTAATATTCGGTTTACAATAGAGTATGAAACCTTACGTTGTACACTTATGATACTTCACTCGGGGTTTAGTTATCATACCAAAGTCATATTCTAACCTTAGTATTTTATGTCGGTGTAAACTATAGTGTATATCTTTATCTCTTGATACGTGATTATATATATATGTATGCGTTTAGCATAGCAGTTTGAATAATTATATTCTTGACCACATAGTATCATTTTGTGTTACATTCATTTCATGATGCTATATAGTATAATGTTTTATATGTCTTTAGACTTATAACATATGGTTTCGGTAGTTTTATGTATGTACCGAAAATGGTATACACTTTTGATGTATTTGAGTTTCCTTATTACATAGTTCTCCTTAATCCTAATATAATCTCCTAACCTATAACATGTTGTAAGTAGCTAGTGTTGTAATATCAGAACCTTGTAGTAAAATATAACCCAAGGTTTGACAACATCTTGCACTAGTTATCGGTAATATATATACATGTCAGATTCCATTTCTTTCTCATCTCAAAATCACCATCCCACCATATTTATTATAGATTATAAAACTTAAGACTGTATCACAACTTAACCCCCCCACTGTAATTCAATTATACAGAGGAACATGATATCAGAAATCTGGAGATCATGCCGGTGCAATTTTTTTGTTTCTGTTTGGTCATTAAGTTGGTTTCCAAAATTCCCAATGAATGTATCAGTCTAATCCACTCTCCTAGGGGTATTTTGAGTTCATTATTAACTCTCTCCAACATTTTTAAATAACCTGTCTTACTCATATACAGAGGCAGTTTAGTTCCTGAAAACTGAAAACATTGTTTATGTATCTCTTCTTCAAGTTTTTGCTTAGTTTTCTGACCGGTTTCCGAACTTCTCAAAGCTTCTACACTACTAGATGGTTTTGTTAGGAATGATTTGAGCTTAAAGACCACTCAAAACAATGAAACTAACATCTCTGCAACTCATCCAACAGAAACCTAAATCTGTAGGAACTGTAAGTACCAATTCTACATAGATCTTCTTTAAACTCCCCTTTCTGGTTATAAACCAGTTCCCCAAAATGCTTACATATCAGTTACATGAATTAGTTAGGTTCTAACCTCTTTAATCACTCAATGCCATTCACTTACACTCCCTGCAGCCTAGTTATACAGAGACAGGAAGTTCCTGAGACTGCAATTAAAAACAGAAACCAGACTGCAGACAGAAACCTGAAACAGATGCAGTTTTTTTTTTCATTTCCTTCCTCTCTGTTAGTTCACATGTTTGACTCTCAGTCCTCTCCAAACTGTTGTCCCAGTTAGGTAGGTGTGCTATCAGGTTTCTAAACCCAAACTAAACCTAAAACAACCTGTTACAGACATAGAAATAGCCAGACACTGAACTGACAAGAAACTGAGAACTGAAACAAAGCTGAAGTCAAAACTGGTGTTTCATTTTCCTTCTGTTTCCTTTCTGTGTTCACTCCTTTAACCTCCTTCCTTCTCACAAAATGTTTATTCAATTGGCTAATTGTCTACTCTGGTTTTAACTTCATGACAGATCTATCATCATTCAGGACACTTCTCTGAAAAATTCTCCACGCAGAAACCAGGCCATGTTGTTACAGAAGAACAGAAAGTGTGAAACTGGTTAATTCTCTCTTTAACGTGCCACCTGGTTCCTGAATTTTTTCCCAGTTTATTTACTCTTAGTTAGGAGTCTTAGTATAGTTTTAATCTTAAACAATCCAAGACACTGAGTTAGAGTTACCAAGACTACTTACACAACAGAAATCCTGAAAGTCTGAAACTGATAAACAAACAGACAGACAGAAACTGTTACATGTTTTCTTCTCTGTTACATTCATCTGATTCCTAGTTCCTTAGTTGTTTAGTTATCTAGTTAAGTATCTTAGCGTGGTTTACTCTTCTCAAAACAGATTCCCCATCACCTCGTTTAATCTCCTAATGGTTGTGATACAGGAAAGTTAGAATCTCAGAATTTGAATTCTAAACAGATTAGTTCTCTTATTTATTTCTTTTCTGTTTTCCACACTTTAGTCCCGACCTACTAACTGGTTTCTACTTCTGTCTAGTTATTCAATTGTGTCTTAAGTTTATAGACTTACCAAAGCAGCTTGGCTAGTGTTACTGAAATGTTGATACTGGAACTGAAATTTCCAGATACAGAAACTAGTACTTATATTTCCCTTCTTCTTGTTTCACGGTTGTGCAACAGGTTGGGTTTCAATTTCTTCAAGATGTTCTTACCCTTACTTAGGTGTGTTAGAAACTGTTTGGGTTCATTAACACACACAACATAAGCCAGTTATACAGAAATACAAAAATCTTAGGACAAACTGAAACATCAAACCTGATAACTTCTTTTGGTTTTCTGAGAATTCTTAAATCCTGGTTTTCTTTTCAGTTTCCCTTCTTTACTAACCTGCGTAGTTATGTGTTTTACTGGGTTTTAAGTTTCTATCTGACCCCTACTACCCTCACTCTAATTCTAAAATGTAAGCACACACACAGGCTTCACGGTAGTTAAAAGTTACACCAGAAACATAAGGCAATAACTGCTACATCTGTCTCCTGTTTTGTTTTCCTTTCCCTAGTTATGATCTGCTTTTATTTCTTTTCTTCTACACCCTCACGTATAGAGACTTAGTCAGGTGTATTATAGGATTATAAATGTATTAACAACTCAAGACTACTCAAAACAACAAGAACTCGGCCTCAGAAAGTTGTTATACAGAAACTGAGCATAACTGGAAAAAAATGGAAACTGTTATAGATTCTTTTGTTTTTTTCCTATCAGCCGATGGATCAGTTTAGTTTTTCTTTCTTTTAAAGAGCTCTCAATGTATTGGTGGCTAGACAAGTGCCTCCATAATGTTTTAAATATATTCTTGACTCCACATTATCCATACACTGTGTTTTGAGAGGTTCATAAACAGAAACAGAAAGTTACAGACTCGGTTGTTACCACTGAACTTGACAGTTGGTTTAGTTTCTGGTTATATAGTTTATTCAAGAATGGCTCACCTCCTTATCTTGGTTGTTTCCCCTGGTAGTTCTTGGCACGATGTGAGCTCTCCAATACTTCCTTTCAGCTGGACAGAAACCCATATGTTATATCCAGTTGTTACCTGCTCTAGTTTCGGTAATCAGTATAGAGAAGCTTAGATCTTTTTCTTTGGTAGCTCTTCTTACCTTAATCAGAGACTAGTTGGTTGGGGATTTTTTTGTTCGATCCCAGAATGATTTCACCAAGGGGATGTAATACACTAAAAATGGAGAAGACAGAGGGAGATGTTACAGGTTACAGCTTCTGAACATGAGAATGGAGAATGAAGGAAGTTGCAGTAGTAGACCCTTTTCCTTTCTTACCTTGCTGGTTTGTCAAAGTGGTTCTGAAACACCCCAACCGGGAAATGCAAAAGGGTAGACAGGTACTTGATCGACTTCTTCAAAGATGGAGATTTAAATACCGTTGAAATACCCCAAACTTATTAAACATGGATTAAAAATTTAATTACATTAATTAAGGCCTAAACATGCCTTAAAAGTCAACTGAGAACAACAGTGGTCAACATAAAACAAGATGTTGCACCATTTGACTGTTTAGGGTAAATAAATACCCAAATGGACTAATTAGGACCTAAAAATTTGTACTAAGCATATTAACACATTACTAAACATACTACAACCATTGGACAACACTCCAACACAAAGAACAAGCACTTTCATGCTTCAAGGTCAAAAAGAGCAAAAATGTGCTCTAAGAATACCTTAAAGGTCTAATGATCTCTAAATGATATAAAATTGGATACCATGATTAAATATCATGTAAGGAACACAAAAAAACCGTTTTCAAAGAAAACCAAGCCCAGAAACACCTTGCGACACAAAATGTGCACTAAAACTCCTTAAAGCACGTTTTTGTGTAATCGCCTTCTAAATTGGTTTTAATTGGGCTAAAAGGTTATAAATACCATTAAATATAATAAAATATCATATTATATGATATTAGAAATTTAATTCCAAGAATTTACAAATTTTTACAAATTTAATATTAAAATATTAATAAAACCCTAAAGTGGGGCCCGTTTGGGTCAACATTGACTAAGTTGGTCAATGTTGACCATTGACCACGAATTGGACCTCTCAAAATCAATGAAGAGGGTCTCTTAATAGACCAAGAGACAAAACCCATGTGACAATTATTTATTCCACCTTACTTTTGCATAAAATAACAAAAAGTTAACTTTACCTTATAAAAACAAAACTTGTCTCACCTTTTGCTTCCCCCATGTGAGTGCAGCCATTGGAGAGCCTCTCCTTTCCCTTGTTACACGGCACTCCAAGCAAGAAGAAGACAAGGGAGATGAGTCACCTATTCAATAATAGCTTAAAGTATCATTATTTATCTCATTTTTGAACAAAATTGGAATCAAATGATTCACCCACTCTCTCAATCATGGCCGGCTGTCCTTGCCTTTTCTCCACCGAAATGAGCCTGCAATAATCAACCCCAATCAGTCAATGGTGAGTCATCAAAGCAACAAAGTCATAAAAAATGCAAAAATGTGCTTTAAGCTTAATTTAGGTCATTCTCCTTCATTCTTCCTCTTCAGCCGAGATTGCTCTTGCCTTGAGCTCTCATTTGTCTCCTCTTCCACCGTAGGTAAGTCTCCAAACTCCATTTAAGATAGCTCAAGCTCTAGGTGAGCTCCTAAGGCATAAAAATGCCCATTTTCTTCATCTTTCTTTCCTTTTTCGATTGATCTAGACTCCAACCTTTTCTATACATCTATGTAGAGTGATTTGGAGGTTAAAGGAAGATTGATTTTCGGCCATAACCAGATCTAAGAAGGAAAGTTCAAGTCTTGACCATTTAAGGTAAAAATGTGCTCTAAGCACACACCTCTTCTTCCTTGTGAATTTCGGTTGTAAACCTTGGTTCCCTAGCCTTATTTTCTTCTCCTTTTCATGTAGATTCAGTTGGTATACCAAGATCTACAAGGAGTAGCTAGATCCAAGCCAAAAACACCATTTTTGGCATCTTAAAAAAGGTAAAACTTAGCTATCTTCCAAGCTAATTCACCCACGGTTTTATACCTTGTTATTAAGAGAGTTTTGATACTTTTTCTCTTCTGGAAAAATAGGGCCGAGATCATACTCCAACAAACTTGGAGATTTAAGGTAAAAATCAATGATTTTCATGACTTAAATTACTTCTCATGGTTAGCTCATGTGTGGAGTTTAATCATGTCTTGTTTTCAACATGAAGACAAGTAAATCAAGCTGTGGAGAATTTCTCCTTAAGGTGGCGAACCCAAACAAGGCTTTACCTAAGTTAAATCAAGGTATAAATCACTTAAACATTAACTTTGCTAAGTTAATATGTTCTAAAGCAAATTCTAATTAAATTGCTGTGAGGGAACAAGGTGGTATGGTCATGTTTGACCTTAAAATGATTAAAGAATGGTTTAATAAATTTTATAACTAATTAAACAAGCATAATTGTCAAATTTAAGACATTATGTGGAAGTTTGGTAATTAAATGGAAAATATATGGTGAGGCCGAGAATTATAAGTGTTTTTGGGACATTTATGTGTAATTTATTTTGTGAGCAAATGTTTGTAATAAGGCCATGTATTTTAGGCCATTTTATTTATGCATTTACAAGCTTTTATTTAAGTTTAGGTGATATATAATAATTACCGAAAAGATGAGGGGTTAGAGTGTAATTAAATTAAATTTAGGGGCTTTATAAAAATAAGGCCGAAAATTAGAGGTTAAAAGGAGTTAAAATAAAATTTATAAGATTTTATAAAGTTTTGGGGTTAAATGGTGAATTTTGGAAACTTAAGGGTTAAAACCGTAATTATAAGGAATTAATGGTCAAGGAAATATTGAGGTGGTCAACCTTGACCATATGGTAGGTTTTGACCAAATTAGATAAGTTAGATAACTTATTTAAGGCTTTATAATAAGTTAAGCACTAAATGGTAATATTTTTATAACATATGTGGTAAATATGTTATTACCGAAAATAAAGGGTGTACAATGGTATTTTAAACACCCATGGGCTATTAGGAATTTTTAGGAATTTATTGGGTTGATTTTGGAATTAAAATAAACTATATATGTATAAGATATAGTTATTATGTCATTATGACACTTTGGAGAAATATAGATGGTGGAATGGTAAGTACCGAAAGTATGGGTTAATAAGGATATTTATAACCCTTTGGTGGAATTTGGAGATTTTTAATTATATAAGAGTATTTATTAAGATATATGTATAATATATGGTTTTAATGATATTGTAAAACTATATGTTATAAATAGGGCCAAATGGCAATTATAGAATAGCACAAGGGCTGTTCGGAATTTACAAAAAATAACCATAGGTTATACTCTTTTATAAGTTAGAAATGTTATATTAAATGGTATATATAACATGGTATTAATAATGGGGTGATTTTGTAAATTAAGGAAACTATGGTTTATGGAAAAGAATAAGATTTTCTTATGGTGCCTAAGAGGCAATATACAATAGTTTTGTATAAAAACTATAGGTTATAAGTTAAAGGAAATAAAAATATCATATCAAATGATATTAGCATATGGTATAACATTACATAATGTTTTGTGGTCAAATAGAATTTAAATAAATTCAAGGGCTTTACCGAATTGTTAAAGGTTGGAAAAATGAATTTTAGACTAAGGTCTATAATGTAATAAATGTTATAACAATTATATGGTTTGGATGGAATTAATATAAGGAAGGGTACTCACATAAAATAATGTGACAAATTATAATTAAATGGGATTTATAAACTAAGGTACCTATGGAATAAACCTTAGGAGTTGTAAATGTACAACATAAAATGTTACATAATATTAGGATAACAATCTTAATATAAGTTGTACAATACAATACAACTAATGGGAATAATCATCTAACAAAAGATGATAAAATGTAACATAAAATATAAGAGTTTATTAAACTCATGGGAATTACCTACGTGGTAAATATATACATACACAAGAATAATGTATATAAGGTGGATATATATTTTGGTTGGAAACCATATGATTTAATGGTGGTGGTTATTTAAAAAAATAATAATAATATAGTTACAAGCTATAAGTTATGAGTTGGATACAAATATTATTTGCTAAAGATAAATGGATTATATAATACATTGTGTTATAATGGATGGTGGGAAAATAAAACAATACAAAAAAAAAATATAATACAATCATGCATGAATACATGCAACTATAGGTTACGTACCTAAAATTAATTGGTGGATAAGATTAAAAAGAATTACAATGAATTGAACTTAACAGTGGAAATATTATGACGTACGCGTTTTAAGTAACAAACCGACTGTTTTAGAGAAACCCGTAACAAACAACTGTAGAAAACAGGGGTGAACTGTCGGGGTCACTTATTATTCAGAAATACCGGATGTAGTTAGTCATGGAGACTGACTTATAGTTTTGATACCGTTTAAATTATACTTCTGACAAGACGCTCGACGAGCTAGCGGACTACACGGAGCATAGGATCTTGCTGATTCATACTCCACCGTAATACGATCAGGGTGAACGGTATGTAAAGGGGTTTGATCCGAGTTGTCCTAAGGTTGCTCCTTGAGCTCGGATTTGGTTGATATAACTTGTGTGTTACATGTGTGTTGTTACATGTATGTGTTTAAGTGTTACTGCATTATTTGTATATGCACGAGCGTCCTACGGGATTAACACTACGTCGACTATAGATCGACTTATATAAACATACATATACGTTATTGTGATGACATGACGGTTACTTGATATAATACGATATTAATATTAAGTATATGGTAACCTAAGTAAAACACTTAGGAAACGAGTCACGACATTGACGGTCTCTAGAGCATGGATCTCGAACATGAATATAACCTAGATTACTTCTAGGTATGCATGACCCATTGGGCCGCTAATTAATAATTATTCTCCATAAGACTAAGAGCAGATCTTAAACATTATGAGAGAGATGGTATGAGTTGAGGTGAGGAATCCCGGTAGTTTACGAACTACTTGGTTGCGCATTTGTGATCACTGAGGGGTTTCCTAATTGGATTCCACTCTAGGTTATATCCAACGAGCCCAAACTGGATCATGGATCAGGTGGCTACGGCCTTTTTATGGACGTCTTACGAGACATAAGAGAGTCAGGGGCCTCCGGACCTCTGGCGAAATGAGCACCTTTGTGTGTACGGGAGGACTACTGTCCATGGTGAGGTTTTCGGGTTGTCCTAACATGACGCCCAACTGATATTAATAATTAAACATGGTTGGATGGAGCCTACAAGGCTAAGGTAAATTAAATATGAAAACTATACGCTATGGCGAATGTACATTGTACATATGGATGGGGCTTGAAAGCCAAACTAAAATAAATTGACAGTGGATGGGAACGCTACGACGATTGACATGTACAATAGACGTAATATTCGATACGTTCGATATATAATGTTGTTTGAAATATCTATGAATGTTTGGATTGGATGGTGATTTGAATGTTTATGGATATTTGGATGGATGATATATATATTATACATGTTTTAACGTATGATTATAATGTTAAAATGGTAAAGCATGAAACCGATCTAATAACAAGATGGTTAAAATGACAAGTGACCATTAGGGTCCAGGCCCGACATACTCAGCGTCTATCGCTGATACTACACCATTACAGGTTTGTTGATCATTGTCGGAGCTGAAGAGCAGGATCAGGGTAATTGGAGTTTTATTTTTGTTACCACACGGGAGATGTTGTATAGCAATGAAGATGGTGAATTGTATTATGGTAAGGTTATGTATTTTCAGGTTTGGGTAGACGCTCACTTGTCGATGTTTATGATTTATGGACTTAGTATGATGTATAGGAGTTTCTCGTTATCACGGCGGTTAGCAGTTTGTTTATGTTGGAAGTTGGACGTAGTTTGGCTTCGTTGCTCGCATGGGCGAGTAATGGCCGGTGACACCCGAGTGAGTTTTGTAATTGTTATTCATTTTCCGCTGTGAGACGTTTTATTTATTGCTACGTGAGGGATTATTACGTGATTGTGGAGAGGGGTGTTACAAAAGTGGTATCAGAGCGGAGTACTGCTCTGATGACAAGGATATAGGTTAAGACAGTGAGCTTAGGACTTGGGAAATATTGGGAAACGTTTGGGAAGTACGAGACGATTCGTCTTAGAAAGATATTGTGTCCAGTAACGCAAATTGTGTGACAGGTTGGCCTTAAGGCAACTTAATATCTACTGGTTGTGTGCGGTAATTTACCGAGTATTTATGTGACATACTGTACTACAGATGTCTGGGAGAACTAGAGGGCGTGGTACTGGAAGAGGTAGAGGCGGTGGCCCCGGCATTCCAGGAGTTGCAGAGACGGTTGCAGCCGTTCTTGCACAGCTGGGTACTCAAATAGGTGGAGCACCAGCCCACCCGCCACAGCCCAGGGAAACGAACTGGCTGAAGTCAGTTGGCGAGACCCGACCACCTACATATTCTGGGGAACCAGACCCCGTAGCTTTGGAGCGTTACATTGTTGAACATGAGAAAGCATATGAAGCCTTACAGGTACCTGACGACAAGAAGGTCGCCATTGCTGCTTTCCATCTGAAGGATGCAGCCAGCACTTGGTGGAGGTTGGTCAAGGACCAGCACCTGGCTACGCCCGACTTTTCGTGGGCTGCCTTTGTAGAGTTGCTGAGAGGGAAGTACTACCCAGCTCATCTTAAGCAGAAGAAGCGCCAGGAGTTCGAGACATTGTCCCAGGGAGGTCTGACCGTGGATGAGTACTACGCTCGATTCATTGGTCTGCTGGACTTCATCCCTGGTGTGGACTACTCAGAGACCGTGAAGGTCGAGAAGTTCCGGGGAGGACTATTGTTTCGCATCCAGATGGCGATGGGTGCTACCCTCTACACTACCATCCAGGTATTGACATGAAAGCCATAAAATATTCACTTACTACAGTACCGATTAACTTCGTGAGAACTTACCAACGAGATTCCAGGAGTGTTATGAAGCTGCCTCGAGGACGGAGCTAATGCTCCAGACTCGGGAAGAGACTCTCGGGGCCAAGAAAAGGAAGAACCTTGAGGGAGAGTCTGAAGGTGGAGGAGCATCTCCAGGCGGTAGCCAGAAAAAGGGAAAGTAAGGACTTATCCCACTCTAAATTGTTTACCATATTAAATACCTTATGAATGCTGACCCGAAACCTTAAACAGGAAATTCTTTCCAAAGAAAGGGCAGTAGGGTCACCAGGGAGCAAAGGGAAAAGAGCCCGTCCTTCAGTTGACCGGCCCAGCTATTGATGCTAAGCCTCTGAGATCTGCACCTCCTAAGGGTGAGAACACCTACCTCATAAATCCAAATGTAATCTTAACCTTTATACCATCAGATTTTAACTTAAACTTAAATACTACTATCAGGCACCGGACAGCCCCAGCGCCATTTTTACTGTAAGCGTTGTGGGAAGGACCATCCTGGGGTCGACTGCGAAGGTCGCAAGGTCGAGTGTCGGTGCTGCCACAAAGAGGGCCATAGGGAATTCGAATGCTGGATGAACCTAGAGAGCCGTAATTACAGGCCACCAAAGAATACTCAGAAGACCTCAGCTGGAGGATCTGGAGTACCACGAGGCGGTCAAGATGGCCAGACATCTACTGATGCAGGAGGCCAGAGAGGCAAGGGAGTAGATAGGGCATGAGTACCCTAACTCCATGAGACCGCTAGTGGAAGACTTTGTTTACTTACCTTGTTGTGTGCTTACTTTGGATGTTAGAAGGAGACTTGTTATAAGTATGTGGGAGTGTGTCATTGACTACTCGCCTTTTGTGTAAGACTTTGGGATTAGTTGTATGTACCCAGTACTAAAAAGCTTTAGACCTTGACGGATAATATATATGAACAGGATG
The DNA here is from genome assembly GCA_023374045.1 of Limonium bicolor. Lineage (NCBI taxonomy): Eukaryota > Viridiplantae > Streptophyta > Magnoliopsida > Caryophyllales > Plumbaginaceae > Limonium > Limonium bicolor. The sequence continues at coordinate 183,943,194 of CM041778.1, read as the reverse complement.
TTAATGCTCACATTATCATGTAGCAATACTCAAATGACAAAGAGTCAATGAGTCCGGTAATTACTGAACCAGAATTTCCACCTGCATGGCGCACTTGCTATTGCAAGCGCTATGACAAGTAAACCACTGAAATTTCCATCTGCCTTGCGCACTTGACAGAGCAAGTGCAGCAACAGCAACTGCAAATGCAACTACAACAACTACTACTTTTTAGTCTTTATTATATGTATAAAAAAATGTTTTTCAAACGTTTTCATACAAACCCTGAGATTAGGAACCTATGCACTTTGGAAGGACCATTAGTCCAACCACTGCAACTAGAGAAATCACACAGCCACTGTGACTGTAAAACATACCAGTTTAAACGTTCGAGGAAGTTTCAGACAGGGCTTATTAGCCAAATACCACCAGTGTATACCCGCATTTAATGCAAATCACTACTAGTGATAAATGTTTAGTCCTCATGGACAAGCATACCCTTTGTAGATGCACCACCGTCAGTGAGGATGGTTGGGAAGTGAAGAGCCAAGTTGCTCAAGCTAATATGCAATCTGCAATATATCCAATTAAACGGATGAGGGAACGAATATGAACTATGGATGAGATATGACCAGGAAAAGAAAAACAGGGAGAAAAAGGAAAATGTGTTGTACTCAATGAGATCGAAAAAGGAGAAACAAGTTTGCTAATATAGCACGGATTTTACTTACACCGAGTTGAATAATACCGGTCTATGGCACGAATTACCACGGATGCCACAAAGGCAATAGCACTTATTACAGGATAACTGATAACATGAATTATTAGACAAAAAAAAAGACAAAAAAAAAGAGGATATCCATCACAGGGAGATTGACAACAGAATACTTCACAATACCGTGTGACAGACATTACCAGTTTACTAAACGAGACATGGGACGACCGCACTCCGTTAGGAGCATGTGGGCCTGACAGACTTATTTATAAGTTAGTTGGGTAAGTAGTAATGTATCAGTACGGTACCCCATGCAAGTAGACAAGTAGTGTTAGGAACACAAGAAGTAGTCAACTCCATACTACGGACAGTAAGGCGGATTACCTCGAAGATGGACGAGAAGAGCCGCAGTTAAACCAACGGGCTAGAGAAATCAAGAACCTTAAACACACAGAGAGCAGTAGGAAGTATACAGAAAAGACAAGGAAACCTTTCAAGGACGTGAACACTAAGGATAGAAATAGGAAAACCCATTATGAACGAATAATATATAGAACCCTCAAAAGGATCGAGTAAATTCTTACAATCCAGAGGAAATGTACCAGATCAAATGGACATAAACGCGTGACTACGCAAGGAGAAAAAATAAAGCTATATGATAGCAGATACCTTGCTTAAGGAACAGTGGATTCGGAATGTACCACTCACATGATAATTCAATCATCTTATCCGTTGGATTTATTAGATATTAGCTGCTGAGAGTTTACGCCTCTGCACTCTGTATGACTGAGTGTTTTGGTATTGCACTTGTGCAGTTATTAATCTAGGGGGAATACAGAAGGATGTAATGGATATCAACACGAGTGTGTGTAATAAAAAAAAGAACTACAACAGTGTGTTACTCCGGAACAAAACCACCAGAGACATGGATGACAAACATCATCTTTGTGGACATATAGGCTGGTACGTCTTAGTATTATAAAGACAAGTGCAAAGAGCACTAGTACTAATAGTAGCCAATGTCATATTATACCTCAAGCTGAATATCAGTGAGAAGACACACATGTATGCTAGTGATCCAAACGAGGGGATTCACAGCAATGGAAAAAAAAGGGCACATTGAGCCTATGTTCACGGGTCTACACCTCATACGGAGCGAGTGGGCCCATAAGAACGAACTTGGGAGAGAGCACAATAGGTTAGTGCCTCACCCTTTATGTATTGTGGAGCCCAGAAGGGCGAGAGTCATACCCGTCTCTCTGATATGAGGATAATCCACGAGTTGGAGAACTCTTTGAGAGCCAAGTATCCAGCACTCCTTGTTGAGCGGCTGTTGTATACTTGTGGGGTACGGGGGCGTAACCCTTTTTAAGGGGGGTAGAGCCTCTTGGCTGGGCACATGTGTGCACTAAATTTTGTTTGATAAGTATGCATTGCATACAAAGAATTGGTGGTGTGCGGGGCATACGAGGGTTGTTTGGTTAGTATGTGAATTGTTTCGTATGCATGGCATACAGTGAATTGGTTTTGTTGGTTATGGTTGGTACACGGGGCGTGCGTTGTTTGGTTTGTTTTTGTGGATGTGAACTTGTATGTATGTATCTCACGAAATACTTGTTTGAATGTTGTGTTTACACCCATGTGTGTAACACTTTTCTTATGCTATTTGTGATATGTATTCATATTGCTTTATAGAATGATTACATATGGTATCGCCTAGATACGAAATGAATCATTAGATATCGAATGTGGAACGATGATAGGTTATGGACACCTCAGGAAGGTTGTCAGGGTTGGTAGAACTGATAGGAAATGTTGGTGCTGATGGATCACCTATATCCATATATGATTGAACTAACGCCACAACGTGATGGCTATGTGCTGTATAAGCGCAATACAATGTGTGTAAATGATATATCACATAGATATACATTATGGGAATAATGGGTAGTTATACATTTATATACTTACCTATTTGATTAAGAGACTTCGGGACGAAGTCTTTTTAAGGGGGGGTAGATTGAAATACCCCAAACTTATTAAACATGGATTAAAAATTTAATTACATTAATTAAGGCCTAAACATGCCTTAAAAGTCAACTGAGAACAACAGTGGTCAACATAAAACAAGATGTTGCACCATTTGACTGTTTAGGGTAAATAAATACCCAAATGGACTACTTAGGACCTAAAAATTTGTCCTAAGCATATTAACACATTACTAAACATACTACAACCGTTGGACAACACTCCAACACAAAGAACAAGCACTTTCATGCTTGTGCTCTAAGAATACCTTAAAGGTCTAATGATCTCTAAATGATATAAAATTGGATACCATGATTAAATATCATGTAAGGAACACAAAAAAACCGTTGTCAAAGAAAACCAAGCCCAGAAACACCTTGCGACACAAAATGTGCACTAAAACTCCTTAAAGCACGTTTTTGTGTAATCGCCTTCTAAATTGGTTTTAATTGGGCTAAAAGGTTATAAATACCATTAAATATAATAAAATATCATATTATATGATATTAGGAATTTAATTCCAAGAATTTACAAATTTTTACAAATTTAATATTAAAATATTAATAAAACCCTAAAGTGGGGCCCGTTTGGGTCAACATTGACTAAGTTGGTCAATGTTGACCATTGACCACGAATTGGACCTCTCAAAATCAATGAAGAGGGGCTCTTAATAGACCAAGAGACAAAACCCATGTGACAATTATTTATTCCACCTTACTTTTGCATAAAATAACAAAAAGTTAACTTTACCTTATAAAAACAAAACTTGTCTCACCTTTTGCTTCCCCCATGTGAGTGCAGCCATTGGAGAACCTCTCCTTTCCCTTGTTACACGTCACTCCAAGAAAGAAGAAGACAAGGGAGATGAGTCACCTATTCAATAATAGCTTAAAGTATCATTATTTATCTCATTTTTGAACAAAATTGGAATCAAATGATTCACCCACTCTCTCAATCATGGCCGGCTCTCCTTGCCATGTCTCCACCGAATGAGCCTGCAATAATCAACCTCAATCAGTCAATGGTGAGTCATCAAAGCAACAAAGTCATAAAAAATGCAAAATGTGCTTTAAGCTTAATTTAGGTCATTCTCCTTCATTCTTCCTCTTCAGCCGAGATTGCTCTTGCCTTGAGCTCTCATTTGGCTCCTCTTCCACCGTAGGTAAGTCTCCAAACTCCATTGGAGAGAGCTCAAGCTCTAGGTAAGCTCCTAAGGCATAAAAATGCCCATTTTCTTCATCTTTCTTTCCTTTTTTGATTGATCTAGACTCCAAACTTTTCTATACATCTATGTAGAGTGATTTGGAGGTTAAAGGAAGATTGATTTTCGGCCATAACCAGATCTAAGAAGGAAAGTTCAAGTCTTGACCATTTAAGGTAAAAATGTGCTCTAAGCACACACCTCTTCTTCCTTGTGAATTTCGGTTGTAAACCTTGGTTCCCTAGCCTTATTTTCTTCTCCTTTTCATGTAGATTCAGTTGGTATACCAAGATCTACAAGGAGTAGCTAGATCCAAGCCAAAAACACCATTTTGGCATCTTAAACAAGGTAAAACTTAGCTATCTTCCAAGCTAATTCACCCACGGTTTTATACCTTGTTATTAAGAGAGTTTTGATACTTTTTCTCTTCTGGAAAAATAGGGCCGAGATCATACTCCAACAAACTTGGAGATTTAAGGTAAAAATCAATGATTTTCATGACTTAAATTACTTCTCATGGTTAGCTCATGTGTGGAGTTTAATCATGTCTTGTTTTCTACATGAAGACAAGTAAATCAAGCTGTGGAGAATTTCTCCTTAGGTGGCGAACCCAAACAAGGCTTTACCTAAGTTAAATCAAGGTATAAATCACTTAAACATTAACTTTGCTAAGTTAATATGTTCTAAAGCAAATTCTAATTAAATTGCCATGAGGGAACAAGGTGGTATGGTCATGTTTGACCTTAAAATGATTAAGGAATGGTTTAATAAATTTTATAACTAATTAAACAAGCATAATTGTCAAATTTAAGACATTATGTGGAAGTTTGGTAATTAAATGGAAAATATATGGTGAGGCCGAGAATTATAAGTGTTTTTGGGACATTTATGTGTAATTTATTTTGTGAGCAAATGTTTGTAATAAGGCCATGTATTTTAGGCCATTTTATTTATGCATTTACAAGCTTTTATTTAAGTTTAGGTGATATATAATAATTACCGAAAAGATGAGGGGTTAGAGTGTAATTAAATTAAATTTAGGGGCTTTATAAAAATAAGGCCGAAAATTAGAGGTTAAAAAGAGTTAAAATAAAATTTATAAGATTTTATAAAGTTTTGGGGTTAAATGGTGAATTTTGGAAACTTAAGGGTTAAAACCGTAATTATAAGGAATTAATGGTCAAGGAAATATTGAGGTGGTCAACCTTGACCATATGGTAGGTTTTGACCAAATTAGATAAGTTAGATAACTTATTTAAGGCCTTATAATAAGTTAAGCACTAAATGGTAATATTTTTATAACATATGTGGTAAATATGTTATTACCGAAAATAAAGGGTGTACAATGGTATTTTAAACACCCATGGGCTATTAGGAATTTTTAGGAATTTATTGGGTTGATTTTGGAATTAAAATAAACTATATATGTATAATATATAGTTATTATGTCATTATGACACTTTGGAGAAATATAGATGGTGGAATGGTAAGTACCGAAAGTATATGGGTTAATAAGGATATTTATAACCCTTTGGTGGAATTGGAGATTTTTAGAATTATATAAGAGTATTTATTAAGATATATGTATAATATATGGTTTCACTGGTGGAACGGAACCCTTTAATTACGGTCCAGAACCGTGTATAATTACGGTTCTGGACCGTAATCTACGCGGGCGTCAATAAAGATGGCGACGTTTTTAATTACGGTTTTAAACCGTAATTAAAGGCCCTTTCAGGCCCGCGTGTCATTGACTTTACATTACGGTTATTGGTAAAACCGTGATCTAAAGTCCTTTGGCGCGCGCCGATACTTTAGATGACGGTTTTCGCAATAACCGTCATCTAAAGTCTTTTGGCGCGCGCGCCCAAAGGACTTTAGATGACGGTTATTGTTAGAACCGTCATCTAAAGTGTTTTTTTTATTATTCTTTTTTTTTACAAATCTACACAATTGCAACAGAGACAGAATTGTAACAGATAAGCAACAGAGGGCAGAAACTGCACAATTGAACCACCTGAATCAAATACCAACAACACAAATTCATTCTCTGCGCACAATTGCAACAGAGATAACATCTAATAAAGCACCAGATCAAAAATCTGTAACATATTCAATTGCATATTCAATCTGTTACACAATTGCAACAGAGATAACAATTGCAAACTCATTCTCTGCGCACAATTGCAACAAAAATATTCAATACAACAGCTAGAATCTGTTACAGCAGCTAGCAATTCATTACAAAAAATATAATCTGTTACACCAGCATCAACTAACAGAATCAGAGGGCTACAAAGGTAGCAGAGTAACCTATACATGGTAGATACAGCTAGGATGACTCCCAGCAAGAAATAGCATAAAACAGAAGCGTAAAACAGTACAAAAACGGTGCAGAAAACTGTAAAAAACAAAATCCATGATAGCATGCAGCATCAGAGCTAGCTAGTCTACCACTCCATTCTCATAAACATGGCTGCCATGCTCTCTCTGACATGCAACAAGTCGGCTGGAGCATAAGTCTTGAATCTGGCATAATGCTCTTTAATCTGCAACAAGAAAAGGAATGGAACACATAATGAGATTAAGATAAAGACACAAAAAATCTGCCGAAAGAATTAAATACAAGACATCGTTCGTATTACCTTGTCTTTATCATTCTTAAAACTTGGGAAGTACCCGCAGAACTCGTACATATACCGCATCACGTAGTACCCGCAACTCTTAGAATCCTTTTGGGTAGGGCACTAAATCACCAAAATTCACAAATGTAAAACAATTGTACAAAGATAATAGCAGCACGAATGAAATACATGAATTACCAAACCTTGATGTACTCGACGGTCAAATAACCAAACTCTCCCTGAGGGGTTTTTTTTGTAACAACTGTTACATATATTAACAAAAGCGTTTAGCAAAATGAACAACTACATTAATTTTGGTTCAAAAAACTTAAAAACAATTAAATAGTAATAAAAACTTACTCTTTGATTAAGTCTTCAATGTTGAATTCTGTCCACTGCCCTAGTGGATCTAGAACGAGCAGAGTAGCGGTGGCAGCGCAGAATATAAACAAAGCCCAGTGGTGGCTACAATGTCAAATACAAAATGAAATGAGAAATGAAGGTAAAAAAGTTAGCTAATTAGTATGTAATTTTATATTAGAACTCACGTTTGGTGATACGGCATTAGAATGAATAATTTATCTGTTGATCAACAACATTGAAGCAATGAATCATGTATTCACAAAACCTCCCCGGGTCCCTAGTGACTGAGTCGTACGATAAACGCTCCGGGCACACCGCAGTAATGGAGGTCATGTCCTTCTCAGCACATCTCTCAAGCAGACATCTATTATATCACATGTACTATAAAAAGTTAGCCAATGCAACTTCATAGATACTTATTCTATATGTTTTTACAGTATGAGGAAAGAACACTTACTTTAGATAAGCTTGAATAATGTTAATGTTCAGATAATCTCCACACATCATCTCTCTGATGTCCTCAAAGTTGATTGCCGTCATCATATCTTCTTCGTAGTGAAACATCGACTTTGGAAGCGTCATCATGAAGTTGTTAGTTTGAGATGACTTCAACATGATCTTGTCGTAGAGATTCATCTGCTTGGCCCCCAAAACATTAACAAGTTTTTGTGGCAGTGCGAGCTTATTTTTAGGCGCCTCAGAAGTCCTGGTGCGACCCCGGACGGGCGCTGGATTCTTACCTTTCGCACCCCGTAACACTGGATTCTTACCCTTCACACACAAACAGTAAAGCATAAATGTAAAGATAATTACTAATTGATTATTATAGTAACATTAAACATTTATCTAGAACATACCCTTGTACTTCTGACAGGATTCGCCGGCGCGCAGATCTCTTCTTCTCTGGGCCGGGATACGCGGCGAGGAAGCTCAGGGATCTCAGGATTCGCCGGCGCGCTGGTCTCTTCTAGTCTGGGCCGGGTTACGCGGCGAGGAAGCTCAGGGATCTATAATAGATTAGATTAGACACTTAATGCTAAATAATGCATTTTATTAGATACTAAATGGTTGTCAAACAGTCTTACCTCATCGGTGACAACAATATAACATGCTGGCCAGGGCAATATGTCTCCCTTCGCTTCGATCAGCGTGCATTTGTTGTCAAACGCCATCGGAAGGTATGCATGCTCAAATCCATCAACTATCAGGTCCAAGGTCACACGCGCGTAGAATGGGGGTAGACGTACGAAACTGATGAGCGTGAGTGGACCTGATGGCAACACCGTCCCGTAGGCCGCATCTACAGGGTGCCCATCTAATGGTATTTGGAGACGACATTTTTTTTGCTCCTTTAATAAATAGAGATAATACGTGAAATAAATAAGTGAGTCCAATCTAATACTATTTAAATAACTTTATTTTAGGAGAAAAATAGTTAAACAAAGTTAACCTGGATGTTGGCAAACGGGTACGGGTCAGCGGTCGGAGCACAACTAGACGAGGAAGACAGTCGAGGAGGATCTAGCTGCTGCTGCTAAGTAGTCGCATGTGAAATCGCATTCAACGCTTCCTGCAGCCTCTCCTCGATAGCCCGGCGCTCAGCAGCCTGTTTCTCGTCATTAGCTTGGCGCTCAGCAGCGAACTTACGCTCTACCATCGCCTCGACTTCAGCAGCACTCATCTGACCCTTCCTAGCAGATGGCGGGAATACGTTCTTCTGACGTACTTCTCCCCCAAATCCTCTAACACGCCCCAGGTGTAGACACCAAAAATTCTCACCCCATAAAGCAAATTCCGAAATAATAAGAGGGGTCGTCGCCTTTCTTTTTTTCAAATTATTATGCGTGCGTGCCTAAGACGAAACCATCATTTTATAATCTTTTTCAAAACATTTAAAAAAAACACAATTCTTCAAAAATGAATTTCCAACGACAGTTCAGTTTCAAAATCATCTCTCTTTGTTTATTCACTTATTTTACTATCTTATATTTTTATTGTTTATATTCTATTTATTTATTCATCTATCCACTTTTTCTTATATTTTATTTTATTCTACTATTAATATTAGTATTTTCATTTTCATTTCTGTTTATACACACTCATTTTTCATCTTTCAAACCCAATCCACACTTATTAAAATCTGTCCTAGCCCAATTCCCTAAACCCACACTACTTTCAGCCCATAGCTTCAAGAAGCCCACCCTAAACCATACTATTCTTCTATAGAAACACACAGATCCCAAAAACCCTAGGCACGGGTCTCACTCATTCTCCTAGGTGTGGTCGCCAACACCCAGACTGACCGTCTTCTATCCTCCTTGGACTGTATCCCCATGTCTAGCCACCACCTTCATCCTCTCACGATGACCTTTCCTCTAAAACTCAGAAAAACCCAGGACGGTGACCCTGGACGGTGTCTCTTTCAGTGAACGATCCCAATTTTATTCCCCTCTCGATCGATTTCTCACTGGCCTCTCGAACGGTAGCAGCCACCACCACATTCTTCTCCATATCAGCCCTCTTCACCAAAAAAAACTGGCGAACGAACTGCTTCCTACTTCTCGATTTCTCTTCACCGTCGGCAACACTACAACCCCAAACTAGCGAACAAGAACACCCATGTCTAGCCCCCTCATTCTCTTCGGATTTCGACAAGTTCGCAACCCAACTGTCAAAGCAAGGAGCTCACAAACTCCGTGTCTTCTTCATTCTTCAAAACGTTCGAACAGAAGCATATACACTCTTTGGATTCTCTTTGGAATTTTCCTTTTCTTTGGGTTCGAACTCTGACTCGATCCCTTCTTCATCTATCTTCTAAATCCCACATCACCCCGATCTTACACGCTTTGGCACCCACTAGTTCCTGGCCTCTTTCGTTATACGTGAACATCGACGAAGACCACGGAGAGCAGACACCATCAACACAGTCTTCTACCACCACTTCCCTAGAAACAGACGCCATCACAAAGGGTCGAATCCTTCAGATTTCGATTTGACGGATCTTGATTTGGTTTTTCATTTTCTTCCTCCTTCTCTGTAACTCTCTTTTCGTGGTGAACTAAGTCCCGCGTCGGCGATGCCCCTTTCCGGCCTTTGGGTGTCATTGTCACAGCCAGATCATGTTGGGATTTGTATAAGTCCTTATCGGTAATCTCAAATTTGAGGTGTCCAGGTTGTCTTCCTTCTCCCTTTTTCCGTGCCTTGATTTTCATTTATGGACAGCGGTCACCATATTGAGCATCCGGTTATGATTTCGAATCGGTTGGCACCTCGAAACATGTCTGATTCCGCGCCTGTTCGCTTGGGTTTCTTTTATTTTTGCCTCATATTTCTTCTGCCGTATTGAGCTCGTTAATTCACAAATGAATCCATCTGTTTACAAACTTGTACTGATTCCGCATGCACCGACCTTCAGGAAATGGACAAATGCACTTAAGCTTTCATTATTCGATGAAGTTTATGTTTGAACGTGGGTCCAATTGCTTTAAGCTCGACCAAGTTTCCCCTGTCTAATTTAAAGACTAGTTTGATTGGGTCTATATTCTGGTCTAATTTTGCTTACCGGGGTTTATCTAGTTTGCTTGCCGTGATGTTGTTGATCTTGCCTGAGTGATTCTTTCAATCTCAATAGAAGGATACTGCTGGTCTGTATCGTATTCTAGGTATAATTTCTTTGCTCATTACACAAGGTTCTTGGACCTAACCTGTCTGCGCCGTTTACCCATAAAAGCCAATTCTCGTTTAGGCGGCGGGTTGATAATTTCGATTTGGTGGTCAGCTGACACCCGAAACTGAGAATATTTGTCTTACCTTGTTGATATTGGGTGAATACAATGGCTCAAGGGAGGCTTGGCTGTTTCTGATGTTTAATATGGGAATTGGACCAAGATGATTTGTTGGCATTTTGGGTCCAGCTATCTCTCTCTCACTTAATGGATTCGTTGTAGAACGATATTTACCGGATGGGCTCGTGGGCCCGATCCATTTCTTGCAAAATATATAGGCTTGGATGCCTTTATTGTTTCATCTGTTTTCTTGCTTGGAGATTCAATTGTCCACGTTATATGCTTGATGTGAGATCTTTCTGACATTTGGATTTTTGTCTTGACTGAGGTACATATATTCAATTGGACAAGGCTGCACTTGCTTGATATGGGCTGTGGACTTGGAGTTTGATATTGGATTGCACAAACTGACCATACTGATGCGCTTTGGGCTTATACCCCTCATTGGGTACATACAAAATTGATGGAACTTGGGCTGGACTTGCTTTGCTTGGAAATCACTTTGGGCCCGACATTTGACCATGGGGATATACTTCGGGTTTGGTATTGCCTCATGGGTTTGAAAACCCCATCGGTTTGCCTTCAAGAAACTTTGCTAATTCCTTTCTGTACGCCTTGAATCCGGTTTGGAAATTAAAATTGCTTCAGATTGAAACTTGTCCCTTGCGCATCGATTTGGTTTGGAAATTTGTTTGAGACTAGCATTTGTCCCTTTGCGCTTAGATAAGAACATAGAATGGGTGATAGTTGCCCAAATGTTATAATAGTTTAGATAAATCATTCATTGGCTGGATGGTCCCTATTAATTCTTCATCTTAGAGGGAAGTGATATAAACCCTCCTAGGTATGATCCCATATGACTCACAACTCCTATCTTTGATATTACACTTTGGTTGAGTCGTAATCTAAGATGACGAATTAATTTGAGTAGCAACCCCAATGCCTGATTTATCTTACAATCCTCAACATTTGTTGGAAGCTAGAAACTCTTTTTTATGTTCTCGGTTGGGGTGTGGGATATGATTAGATTGCCCCCTTTCCTCCCATTGAGAGGGGCCGTATGATCCCATTGCACACACCCTAACCCCCTTACATTTCGTTACTAATTAATCTCGTATCTCTTTGTCTGTGTTCCATGGCATGTACGTATTTCTTGAGGAACGAGGAATTGCTCGGGGATTAAGGAGCTGAACCTTGGCTTGGACTACCGAGACTCTCCCATCAAACATAAAAAAAAAACGGTTGGTGTATCTCTTCGGATCCCCTTCAGCTCGAGTGAGGCGGCGTCGATGCGACCCCCCATAGCAGCTTGTTTTTTATTCAAAACTTTAATTCTTATCATGAATTGTAACTTGTCTATTAATTGTGCTGCCTAATATAGTTTTGGGTTTTATAATTTTGTACACTTTATGATTGTTGTTCTTCCGATTATCTGTTGTACATATTCTTGACTGCTTGCCTTTACATGTTCGATTCAATAATGCATTGGCCGTCTTCATTTATTTGTCGACTTTGTATTATAAATTGATAGATCGGCTTAGCACAGGTGGCCATAGAATAGCTTTTAGGTTTGCCCACTTATTTCTGGACACTTCGAGTCCAGTTAGAAAAGCTTCTAGGTTCGGGGAAGTTCCTCACTCAAACGGGCCGTAGAGTTTGGTCGGTGTGGAACTCCCTTCCTTCATAAAATTTTTTCAAACAATCCGTAATTGTCAGAATAAAATATACAATCATCCAATTCTAAATCAATTCAAAGATCAAATGAGTCAAATTGCACTTCAAAATCAAACTCTCTCATACTCACTCATCAAACACACTTCAAAGTCGACCTCTTTCACACCCTCTCATCATACACACTGTAAAACCAATCTCTCTCATACTCACTCATCAAACACACTTCAAAGTCGATCTCTTTCACACCCTCTCATCATACACACTGTAAAACCAATCTCTCTCATACTCACTCATCAAACACACTTCAAAGTCGATCTCTTTCACACCCTCTCATCATACACACTGTAAAACCAATCTCTCTCATACTCACTCATCAAACACACTTCAAAGTCGACCTCTTTCACACCCTCTCATCATACACACTGTAAAACCAATCTCTCTCATACTCACTCATCAAACACACTTCAAAGTCGATCTCTTTCACACCCTCTCATCATACACACTGTAAAACCAATCTCTCTCATACTCACTCATCAAACACACTTCAAAGTCGATCTCTTTCACACCCTCTCATCATACACACTGTAAAACCAATCTCTCTCATACTCACTCATCAAACACACTTCAAAGTCGATCTCTTTCACACCCTCTCATCATACACACTGTAAAACCAATCTCCCTCATACTCTCCCATCATACACACTCTAAAATCAATCCCTCTCATACTCATTCATCAAACACACTTCAAAATCCATCCCTTTCCTACTCACTCACCCTACGCTCTCCAAAATCAATCCTCTCATACTCCAAAACCAGATATCCTTCATGAATTCTTCAGAATCAAATCTCTTTGCACTCAACATTAAACACTCTTCATACACTCATTAGACACACTTCAACCTCACAAAGCATTTGAAATGCTTCCAAAAGTTCTAAGATCAAACTCAAACTCCTTCCAAACTCCAATTGTCTCATAGATTCAAATCATCTTCCAATCTCAATTTCAAAGGCCAAACCAAGCCCAATTCTAAGCCCCAAATCCAGCTCATTCATAGGGTCCAACCCGGCCCAATTTCTAAGGTCCAATCCGGCCCACATTTCAAGGCCCAATCCGGCCCATTTTACAAAGCCCAAATCTGGCCCATCTTTCAAAACCAAATGTGGCCATTCTTCAAGGCCCAATCTGACTCATTTTCTAAAACCCAATGCAATTCAATCCAATTCATTTCAATTCAAACCTGATTCAATTCGAACTCGATGCAATTCAATTCAATTCAACCCATATCATTTCAATTCAAACCCGATTCATTTCAATTCAAGCCCAATTCAATTCAATTCTTAATTCAATTAGATTCAATCTCAATTTCAATCCAATTCATTTCAAAATTCTTTTCATTCCCAATTCAATTCAACTTCATTTCAATCCCAGATAATTCCAAACATCATAAATCTCAAACTCCTTGAAATTCCAAACTCCGGAGAACTCAAGCATCTCGCATCTTCCAACGTCTCAACAGCTCAGCAGACTCAAACGTCTCAACAGCTTAACAGACTCGACTGTCTCAGCAGCTCAACAGACTCGACCGTCTCAGCAGCTCAACAGACTCGACCGTCTCAACAGCTCAACAGACTCGATCGTCTCAGCAGCTCAACGAACTCGAATATCTCCATAGACTCAGCAAACTTAAACACTTCAAAGAACCCTCAGCTCCTCAAAAACCCGAACCTCCCGAAGTTGATAACCCTTTCAAGCCTCGAACGCCTCATAGACCCGAGCGTCTCACAAACCTTGATCTCCCATACCCCCACCTGCATGAACATCCCAAATGTCTTAGAGACCCGAGCGTCTCACAGACTAACCTCTCAAGTACCTCTCAAACATCTCAAAAACCTTCAAAACCCCAAAAAAAAAAGTGAACTACGTAAGGTCTGATCTCAACAGGGAGTTGAGTACGTAGGCAACCCACACAGGGTGCGACCCCACATCAATCAAAATACCCTTTTGCACTAGACTATCTCCCCTCCAAACAACCACTTCCAAACCCTCAATTACCTCATAAAACTCAACCATCCCAAAAACCTGAACTACGTAAGGTCTGATCTCAACAGGGAGTTGAGTACGTAGGCAACCCATGCAGGGTGCGACCCCATTCCAAATAAAAAACCTTTTTTCCCCTCTAAGGTGACTCTCATATCTCTCAAACGCTCAAACTTCCTTCGGCTCTCACTGACTTCAAACCATCACACTCCAAGTTTTGTCTATTCACCCAACCTCAGACTCTTCCCAAATACTCATCCGAATTCAGCAATCCCTCTCCTTTGTGCAAGCTTGGCAAAAAAGCTCGCCTCATCCTATCTCTTTCTCTCCTCCCGTCCTAATCCTATCCTTGGCTTTGAAATGAATCTCTCTAAAAAGGTTTTGAAAGAAGACAATCCCGACAATTGGAGACCGAGGTTTCCTCGGGCACCAATCCGAAGTCGTGGTCGTTGCCACTTCTAAGGGGTGTAACCCAGTGCGAACCCACACAGAATCTCTGACATGACCAGATAAGTCCTATCCATAGGCAATAATCTCAGAGTCAATTAACGGTTCTTAGAACCCTCATTCCCTTTCCTTCCTAGTTCCTTAGGTCAAACTAGGTGGCGACTCTAGTCAATTTCCGCCCTTAGGGCATAAGTCCGCGTGGAGCCCATTGAGAGCGGGTGTAGTGCACACTTGCACTCCCCTTTATGCTTTCTGGGAAAGACGGACGATGTAGTATGTAACACCCCATCCAACAACAACCACATAACAACAACTGCAGCGGAAATTCAACTCATCACATTACTTATTCCAATGGTGTTACACGCCGTTAACCACCCACGTGGCTAACAAGGCTAATACAATACATACACAATTATATCGGTCTGATGGACTAGATTCCCGAGCAACTACACAATACATTCCTCATTCCAATTCAACATTTATTATATACATACATTCCCACTGTACCGAGTATTTACAAACTGCTGCCGATAACAATTTCGGTCTTACTACACCTACTGTATACATACACTTAAAAGTTTACCCATGTACAACGACTACCCGTCCTACTCTCGAACGGCTTCCAGCACTTCTGTACCTGAAATAGGAAAAAGAAGAGAAAGGGGTGGCCCCAAGGGGCTCAGCACCTTTGCTGGTATGGTAATCCCGCAGCCCGCATGCTACCGGGCCACGCACGACTAATTGTCGTCTTAGCATGCGGTTGATTATATTTAAATCATGCATACAAACCATAAACATACCACACATAATAATATTTCGCCTCAATGGGCTCAACCTATAACCAAAACATCCACACTTAACCAACCATCCAATGATTCCTTAAACCCTAGAGTGGCTCTCCTCTAAACGGAGCTACTTCCTTAACGAACGACGTGTACCCATCAATCGGGTTATCCTTAAACGCCTCTTGTCACAACTGGGATTCATTTCCATGATCCACACATTCCATATCATACATCATAACTCTTTTCTCACATAACAAAACATAGCAAACCTTTCTTGCTTCCATGTACACATGACCACATTGCATTCATTTAAAACATCCAATATATATTTATACCAAAGCATAGCAAGGGAATTTGCATAGCATTATAACATCACATAACACCATAAATCGGTTCTCACAAGGAACCTTCCACCATAGTTAGTATACCAGTGAGCCTAGAGATTTTTACCAATCCCATGTTAAGCTCGTTACCATCCTCGTTACCGTCCGGTTATATAGAACGGTTAACTAATACCCAAGGTGTGTCGGATATAGTAATCCCAAGCACACCGAAATAACATAACCATTAGTATGCCCCCGTGGCCCGACGTGAGTCAGTAATATAGCTTTGGTTAAGCTAAAGGGGAAAGTTGGAAACCCAATGGGAAGACAACCTTAACATACACAGAGGGTCGAACCTATAATGGCACGAACCCCCATCCTCACACGCGTGGCCGGAACAGACCGGACTCCTCACCCCCCATTAGTATACATACATTAAATATTAAGTGGTTAGAGATCCATTATGGAGCCTACCACATCCACAACCATACGGTATCATAACCGAGTTAAGCACACAAGGGAGGTTCACACACTTGCATACAACAACAATATCCAACTAACTCACACATAGCCGTGGTTAGCACCTACCCAAGGTTTGGGCCGTCAACTCCGAATACCGATCACTCATGTGTTCCTAGATTTGGTTAGCTAAGGTTTAACACATATTTGAGGTTAAATGGTATCGGAGGCCAAATTCGCCACATAAATGAATTACTATAAACTCATTACATGTTTTAATCTTACAAGGTGGCAAACATTCAATGAAACATATTGGCATACAAGCCGGTGTAATCCGTTAGGACACAGGTTGCAAGAAAAATACCTGTCACCGGAGTCCACTTTACCACGTCCACTTATGTTCCTCGAGCAATTCTCGAACAACTGTTGACATCACATGTTCTTTATTAACATTGGGGTAACATGTTTGTTTTAAAGTCTAATGCTTATAACTTTCCCCGTTTACTTGGTTAAATAACTTTACATTTTTAACACGTTTTACTCTCGCATCTTAATACAACCTTTAGCCCACTTTATGTCATTAAAACTCACCTAACATGTCCTTAACATCCTATAACATCATTACCTACCAATCCCCATCATCTCATATCATTTCACAACCTTAAACCATGTTTTGGTCCGACCCCCACCGTCCGACCCACATCTGGGTCGGTCCATTACAGACCCCTTTTACTTCCTTACAAACATGCCCGTCCGACCCACGTCCGACCCACCATTCTGGGTCGGTCCATGTGCGAAATTTTCCCTCCTTTGAAACTTGACCGACCGACCCATGTCCGACCCAACCTTCTGGGTCGGTCCATTACCGAACACTTCCCTAACATTTTACAGAGGCTCGACCGACCCACAAACTGGGTCGGCCCCTGGGTCGGTCGCCTCCTAAACTTACCCAAACTTTGTCAAATCTTCACCGAACTTCTCCTAAGTCCTCTTAATGTGTTCTAACATCATTTGGCACTTCAAACACACCCTTAGGATATTCTTAAACACTCACAAAACTATTTTTCCCAATTCCTTAAACCTTTACTTATATCTCCACAAAATTCCTAACACTTACAATGTTTTCTCCTTATGATTTCTAGGTGGCATTCCACCTATAATGACCAAAATACCAAGGTGTATCCTCTACACCTTATCATCATCCCTCAACTTCTTTTCTTACTAACTAAATCTCCTTTTCACATCATACCTAAACATCACTTGTTCCTTGAACATCAACATTACCTAACCTTAAACAAACTCCTTCAAGACTTAAATACATCTTGGGAACACCATAGATTTCTAAACTTCCAAGATGATGCCTAAATCCTTGCATCACTCTTAATCACTTTAATACATGTTTCCCTCTCAAGTAAACATTCATTCACCTTTAATCCTTCCTAGTTCACCAAAACTCACTTACAACACTTAGAACTTCTTACACATTTCCCAAATTTGGCCATAGCTTCTCTAGTATATACCCACATCCAAACACTTAGGTTTCTACCTTATTTCATCCAAGAACACCTAAATCCATCAACACACTTTATACACAAACTTCACACATTAAGCACACATCACAATATAGTGCATAACTTAAATTGCTTGGCACTTAGGCCCTTAAATGCATGGCTCTTAGGCCCTTAAGTTGCATAAACCTTAACACTGAATTTCCCACATAATAGTGCCTTTGACCTGCAAATACACCCAACAATTCATATGCCCTTAATAAACTCCTTGAGAGCTTTTTACTAGCTCATTTACCATTTGCTCTTTAGGTAGTTTTAACAAGCATTATAGCTTATTTCTCCTAAGACATTAAACCACTTAAGATAGGTTGTTTACCTCTTTTCTCACAAATTTCTTTCTTGTTTCCTTGTAGAACCGGTAGGGCATTTGGTTCCTTGCCAACAAAACACAATATACCAACATTGAAATGAGTATATAAGCTTTAAGCTTTATCTCATTGTAAACCCTAGTTACATATATTATCTTAAGGTATTAACATGATTGTTTTACCTTGGAATGGAAAGGGAGCTTGAATATATATCAAGAGAGGACTCCTCCTAGCCCATGGAAGCTTGGAATGAAGCTAGAACAAGGCAATATAAGAGCACCATTAATGGTGAATTTTCGGACAACAACAAAACATGGAGGAACCTTGACTTTTCTTTGAGATTCCTTACCTAGAAGTAAAGGAGAGTAATAATATGTGGAAAGACAAGCTCAAGCTCCATCAATGGTGATTCTCCATGGCACCAAAATTGAGCTCTTGAAGATTTGAAAAGGTAGAAGTGTAGAGCTTGACCTAACTAAGACAAATATGGTCTTAGAATTTGATTTGGAGCATGGAGTTGGATTGGCAAGGAAATGAAGATGGAGAAGAGAGGTACTATTGCAAACCGTGAGAGAATGAAGAAGAGGGGTTAGTGGTGGTGTTTGGAACCGTGGGAAATGAAGGAAAGGAAGGGAGAATGAAGATAGAACTTACTTTTGAAGATATTATATGTAAAGTAAGTTTTCTTCTTTTTACTTTCTTTCCTTCCTCCTTTAATCTATTTTTTACATGGTGATGACTCACCTTACTAAAACCCGGCCCCCATAATATACTTAGGGGTAGTTTGGTCTTTGTTGACTCATTTAATTACTTATAACATTATATGTTACAAACTAGTTATAAAATCACTATTCACCAATAACAAGGCACATAGAAGTGAAATTTTTGATTTCCCACTAATATGGCCACCCAAATGTGATACTAATAGTACACATGTTAATTAAAGAGTAATGATGGACATTTAGCCATTCAAAACTCATTTACAAGACAATTTTTCAAAAACGTGCTTAAGACTTCTTAAAGCACATTTTGTGTTTTAACTTGTTTCCAAGCTTGGTTTTCTTTGGTAATTGACTTAATATGTTCATTAACTTTTATAAAGTATAGGTATGACCATTAGGTCTTATACACATTTATCCCAGCTTAGAGCACATTTTTGCTCTTATTGACCTTAAGGTATTTATTTGTGTTTTGTTTTGGTTTCATTGTCCACCAAAGTTTCCTAAGGACTTAATTAGCCTTATAAAGTCATAATTAAACATTAACAAGTCTTGGTAGGCTCTTTGGGTCCTAACCAAGTTCACTCCAAGCTTAGAGCATGTTTTTGCTCAAACGTGTCTTAGTGTTTTATTGTGTTTTACCATGGTTTAAATGATTCATTTATGTTTCTAAGGCACTTTTTAGCCTTTAAATACCATAGTTTAACATTTACACAACATACCAAGGTTTGGGGTATTTCAATCTACCCCCCTTAAAAGAACTTCGTCCTCGAAGTTCACATTTCCTCGCATCATTGGATTTGAATACGGGAATTACTTATTGCCAAAAGACTTCCATTACCAACCACCCTTTACATCCAACCCCGACTTAATGGTCCGGGCAACATATCCACATTATACAAAATATCATATTCACATGGTAACCTCGACTTAATGGTCCGGGTACCTTCACCACACTTGCACCCATACAATATCCCTCAGACTCTTAGGTCTGGGTGACGTAACCACATTTAGACTCATAGTCTATGTAACACCACACATTTAGACTCATAGGTCTTGATAGCACACACTTTAGGAGATCAAGTCAAATAACCCTTATCACCCAACCAAACAACATGTCATAGCAGTATATCAACAGAAATACCTTTTCCATCTCTCCATGGGTTTCGAATCCCACGTTGAGTACATATACATTGTGATCCCGCAGACCCGGTCGCGATGGACACTTTCTGGTCCCCGTTCCTTTGGGAGATCAAAACATTCACTTAATTTTTAACATATGTACTTCTCATGTCACTGTCCGAAGACAAAGGCTCATACGTCCTCAGCTCGTGAGCAAGTACTACAAAATATTCTTTACTAGGTTAAGTATATAAGAAGATCTTTATTCAAAATAAATCGATTGTTTTTAAAACACCAACTGAAAATTCTTTTTGAAACACCATACAACTCCAAGTCCAGTTTATGCTCCTTATATCTTTCTTAACATGGTTTTTGTAATCACTTATAGGGAGCTTCAAGAGTCTCCAACACTTATGTGATCAGCATCGGTGTTGAACTCTTTCCACTCCAATTTGTGTTCGGCTTCCCTTGACTCATGATAATCAAGTTTCACCTCCCACTTCATTTTCAACCAACAATTAATTCAAGCTATCCCATTTTCTATCTTTGAATCCTTCTAGTCTAATCATAACATCTCCAAGGGATAGAACTCTGTCTATCATCATCATCCAAATCCAACTTAATTCCCAGTTACCTAGGAAATTTATTCCCACTAGGTTCTATGTCGGTCTTAAACCCTTCATAAATCACCACATTGTATTATATATACATATTTTTTTTATCAAATACAATACATGGTTTACATTTATGCACCGTCGGGGTTTTAGATCCCCGGGAGTTCTTTACTCCCTTCCACTTGTACTCTCACACACCACTGTTAACAAAATAACACACTTCTCACAATGGTATTCGCATCTTTTGTGCGTAATTACCATAATTTAACCACAACTAAATGCGTATGTTTATATAACACACGCCGCCAACCATTATAACAAATCATTTTGTGCTATGCAAACCTAGTTCACGTACGCTTGTACGGTAAAACACACTAAGTGGTTTTGCGCTCTACCCCCCTTAAAAGGGATTACGCCCACGTAACCAATCACTGAGCATTAGCTTAAAATGTTCTGCCGTCGTGAAGTGTTTTAACTTGCACGCGGTCTATTACACAATGGATTCTGATTAGAGGATCTTAACCACATTGGCGGTTTAGGCCCTAAACCAAGAATTCGCATTGGAGTTGTAACTCATAACCGGTTTCGGTCCTGGCCTGTGAGGCTTTTAGGTATTGATATATAGCCATCCATTCGTATTCACAATGTATACCCGGTACCTGACGCATGGGCTCACTGGCCTCTGTTGCGCAACCCTGATAATTATAGAGCTAGTTTGCTCCATTCGTTACTGTTAATGTATTGCACATCCAATGTATTACCCTATTCTGTGGTAACAATGGGTTTCTCAACCGACGCATGGTATCTCTTACCCTAAGCGAATTCGGTGAGTGTCAAACTTTCCATCCACTTCTCTAGTAGTTTACAGCGTACACTACTATGTAATTCACAATGATGACTTGCTTCTACCGACTTACTGTCGGTTGAGATTGAGCTACTACCTGGTGTGTAGTGCTCTCTCAGCTAATTAAACATTTGGGGTATATTCCATACCGATATTTGGCAGTTAGTGCTATTGTAGTCACTTACTGCTAATCATGTCTCCACATTCGGTTTGTACAAGTATCCCTTTATTGGTGCGGTCTGCATTTCCTATGCATCGGCCATTATAACATTATTCTTCCACCATCACATGTTTTCCAATCCTAGCTATCCCACTCGATCATTACTGCGCAAGTGCAATACCAAAACACTCAGTCATACAGAGTGCAGAGGCGTAAACCCTTGACAGTAACTCCCTCATGCGATTGCTATAGGAATTTTCACTGAAATCCTTATCATCTAACACTTGCCACCGGCTTACTGCTCGGTTCATTTGCTATCACTACTGTTGTACCTCCACTGGGTTTAACTCATAACTCTGCTTACTCCCATTTGATCATTTAACAATACTCACACAACGTCGCTTATTGCGCACCGTATCCTTACTCATATATAGCATCAACTTATACGTATCCCTATTATATTAGCTTCTGCTATTAAGCTAGGTTTATCTGGCCACTTATTGGCTGATTTTTGAATATATTATTACTTTCCTTGAGCGTTGTTCGCTACCCATTTAGCTTCACACCTATGGTGGTGCTATCAGACTTATTACACTTCCTTCGTACACAACTGGTACGAGCACTTCCTTTCGTGTTATTTATTTAAATCACCCTGGGGTAATAACAACGTGGTCCATCCTCCACACTCTCTTGAACTTGATTCACAACTACCGCTCCTGCGGTCTCACAATATCGAGAGGTATCACCACTCTTAATGCAGTGGTTCGCTTACCACTCTATTCACTTATACCACATAACTTCTACCATCACCCGAATTCAATAACATATCTTACTTATGGCTTATAAGCCTTATTTGCCTTGAGCTGGGCTCATTGTAGCTGTCCACACACATGTACTTCTCTGTACAATATTACCTGTTAGAGGTTGTATTGGCATCCATGACAAGGTTGTTGCATTACATTTCCTTTCATGGAATGTCCCTTAGGATTGTCAGTCCGTCTCCTGACAACTGATGTCTAAACTGGGTGTTAATTTCAACCCTTGTGTTTCTGTCATATTTCGTTCACAACTGTTGATGCGAACACCCTTCAAGGGTGCTCCTGGGTTGCTGAGGTATATTCAGTTAGCCAGGTTTGCGTTATTAACCGGTTATTATCTTCTTCTGTGAGGTCAATATCTCCTGATGGTGTATATACTCATTCTGGGGAGTTCATCCCATTCATTGCACAGTAATGTGTCCACATTAGGCTGGGTCACCATTCCAGCTATCATGTTTGCTCCTGGGGATCCTTAAGTCGTATAAGCTGTCTTTACTTGCAGTTAGTGCACTTCGCACCTCCTGACCCTTAACATTTCCCTGAAGGAATTCACTAATTCTTTAGTCTTGTTAACTTTAATTGGGTTCCTTAACTTCAAGCATTCCTTGTATTTTCTAGCTCCTGTTGATTTATACTGCTGACCGTAGACGAGTCGACTACTCCCCGTGCTTCGGACCCTACTGGTATACATATATGGGGTATCATACTGATACATTACTACTTACCCAACTAACCTATAAGCAGGTCTGTTAGGCCCACATGCTCCTATCGGAGTGCGGTCGTCCCACAACACAGTTGGTACACTGTAGTGTCCGTCACACGCCTAGGTGAAGTATTCTGTTGTCATCCCTTATATTGTCCCGTGACAAATTCATTCTTTACTTCCCGAACTAATCGAGGGAAGGTTTATCCACTATTGCATCCTTGTCAATGCTCTGGTTCACTGGTTTGGTTTAAAAGAAGGTTGGAAAGAAGTGTTGGTTTGAAGGAAAATCTGGTTTTGAAAAGAAAGGGTTTGTGAAAATTAGGTTTGAAAGAAAAATTTCCATGGTTTGACAACATCTTCTTGCCTTAGCCAAGTCTAGCTTCTCGCTGACTGGTGTTTTCCAATTGCAGAGGTTAGGCTAGCAGGCCCTTCCATGTATGACATTCACATTTAACTTTATTGTACTTTTCCAAGTATTTGTAGCGGTTATAAATTCCTCGAATAGCCCTGTTTATAGCAGCACTTGCTATGCAAGTGCGCCTGCTAACTGGCTACGGTTCGACACATACCGATTGTGGTATTGTTTTTCGCCCATATTGTCATCAGTGGCCTTGTTGGCCCTCACTGATCCTACTGCTTGGTGGATACTCCTCTAGGTGACTTCTCACTGTTCCACGTGATATTCACTAACTAGGGTGTTTCCCATTCTGGGAGACCCCGTTCTCATAATATTGTACTCACCTGTAGTCCATTCCACGTATTTGGGCACTACCTTATAGTTCCTTGACGGGTGGTATACCGTTGGTGTTTTATTTATCAACTGTGGTCCCATAGACATTCGCTGGTTTTATCAATCCACTCTTGCCTGTTGCACGGTTGGTGCGTTGCAAGCTGATTGTTTTCGACTGCTCGGCATGTCGACCCAGGTTGCCGGAAATTCTATTCTCCAATACACAAGATCCTTCATTCATTGCTTTGAAATGCGGTTACATTATTCAGATGGAGACCGTCTCCGGGATTCCCAGTTTCGGGATCTACCGTATGACAGGTTCTCCGTACCCTAAGGGTATTTAATAACAGCCAGATCGGGTATCCCGAGTAAGAGAGGACTTCCATCTCTCTGGCGTTGTTTCCCAGGTTATATAACAGGGATTGGGAGGGTGGGATGGATATTGTAGGTTTCCAGTAGTCACTGGTAGTTCCTAACTAGCGTATCTCTCACGCTATCCCTCAACCCTTAACCCCAAATACTTAAATCCTAACTCGGTATTCCCTAAGCTCGGTAATTCAGTCATCAAGCGATACTTCGCTCTGATACCACTTTTTGTAACACCCCATCCAACAACAACCACATAACAACAACTGCAGCGGAAATTCAACTCATCACATTACTATTCCAATGGTGTTACACGCCGTTAACCACCCACGTGGCTAACAGGCTAATACAATACATACAATTTATATCGGTCTGATGGACTAGATTCCCGAGCAACTACACAATACATTCCTCATTCCAATTCAACATTATTATATACATACATTCCCACTGTACCGAGTATTTACAAACTGCTGCCGATAACAATTTCGGTCTACTACACCTACTGTATACATACACTTAACAAAGTTTTACCCATGTACAACGACTACCCGTCCTACTCTCGAACGGCTTCCAGCACTTCTGTACCTGAAATAGGAAAAGAAGAGAAAGGGGTGGCCCCAAGGGGTCAGCACCTTTGCTGGTATGGTAATCCCGCAGCCGCATGCTACGGGCCACGCACGACTAATTGTCGTCTTAGCATGCGGTTGATTATATTTAAATCATGCATACAAACCATAAACATACCAAACATAATAATTTTCGCCTCAATGGGCTCAACCTATAACCAAAACATCCACACTTAACCACCATCCAATGATTCCTAAACCCTAGAGTGGCTCCTCTAAACGGAGCTACTTCCTTAACGAACGACGTGTACCCATCAATCGGGTTATCCCTAAACGCCTCTTGTCACACTGGGATTCATTCCATGATCCACACTTCCATATCATACATCATAACTCTTTTCTCACATAACAAAACATAGCAAACCTTTCTTGCTTCCATGTACACATGACCACATTGCATTCATTTAACATCCAATATATATATTTATACCAAAGCATAGCAAGGGAATTTGCATAGCATTATAACATCACATAACACCATAAATCGGTTCTCACAAGGAACCTTCCACCATAGTTAGTATACCAGTGAGCCTAGAGATTTTTACCAATCCCATGTTAAGCTCGTTACCATCCTCGTTACCGTCCGGTTATATAGAACGGTTAACTAATACCCAAGGTGTGTCGGATATAGTAATCCCAAGCACACCGAAATAACATAACCATTAGTATGCCCCCGTGGCCCACGTGAGTCAGTAATTAGCTTTGGTTAAGCTAAACGGGAAAGTTGGAAACCCAATGGGAAGACAACCTTAACATACACAGAGGGTCGAACCTATAATGGCACGAACCCCCCATCCTCACACGCGTGGCCGGAACAGACCGGACCTCCTCACCCCCCCCATTAGTATACATACATTAAAATTAAGTGGTTAGAGATCCATTATGGAGCCTACCACACCAACCATACGGTATCTAACCGAGTTAAGCACACAAGGGAGGTTCACACACTTGCCTACAACAACAAATCCAACTAACTAACACTAGCCGTGGTTAGCACCTACCCAGGTTTGGGCCGTCAACTCCGATACCGATCACTCATGTGTTCCTAGATTTGTTAGCTAAGGTTTAACACCATATTTGAGGTTAAATGGTATCGGAGGCCAAATTCGCCACATAAATGAATTACTATAAACTCATACTTTTTTAATCTTACAAGGTGGCAAAACATTCAATGAAACATATTGGCATACAAGCCGGTGTAATCCGTTAGGACACAGGTGCAAGAAAACCATACCTGTCACCGGAGTCCACTTTACCACGTCCACTTATGTTCCTCGAGCAATTCTCGAACAACTTGACATCACATGTTCTTTTAACATTGGGGTAACATGTTTGTTTAAAGTCTAATGCTTATAACTTTCCCCGTTTACTTTGGTTAATAACTTTACATTTTTAACACGTTTTACTCTCGCATCTTAATACAACCTTTAGCCCACTTTATTGTCATTAAAACTCACCTAACATGTCCTTAACATCCTTATAACATCATTACCTACCAATCCCCATCATCACATATCATTCATAACCTTAAACCATGTTTTTGGTCCGACCGACCCACCGTCCGACCCACATGGGTCGGTCCATTACAGACCCCTTTTACTTCCTTACAAACATGCCCGTCCGACCCACGTCCGACCCACCATTCTGGGTCGGTCCATGTGCGAACATTTTCCCTCCTTTGAAACTTGACCGACCGACCCATGTCCGACCCAACTTCTGGGTCGGTCCATTACCGAACACTTCCCTAACATTTTACAGAGGCTCGACCGACCCACAAAACTGGGTCGGCCCCTGGGTCGGTCGCCTCCTAAATTACCCAAACTTTGTCAAATCTTCACCAAACTTCTCCTAAGCCTCTTAATGTGTTCTAACATCATTTGGCACTTCAAACACACCCTTAAGATATTCTTAAACACTCACAAAAACTATTTTCCCAATTCCTTAAACCTTTACTTATATCTCCACAAAATTCCTAACACTTACAATGTTTTCTCCTTATGATTTCTAGGTGGCATTTCACCTATAATGACCAAAATACCAAGGTGTTTCCTCTACACCTTATCATCATCCCTCAACTTCTTTCTTACTAACTAAATCTCCTTTTCAATCATACCTAAACATCACTTATTCCTTGAACATCAACATTACCTAAACCTTAAACAACTCCTTCAAGACTTAAATCACATCTGGGAAAACCATAGAATTCTAAAACTTCCAAGATAAGCCTAAATCCTTGCATCACTCTAATCACTTTAATACATGTTTCCCTCTCAAGTAAACATTCATTCACCTTTAATCCTTCCTAGTTCACCAAAACTCACTTACAACACTTAGAACTTCTTACACATTTCCCAAATTTGGCCATAGCTTCTCTAGTATATACCCACATCCAAACACTTAGGTTTCTACCTTATTTCATCCAAGAACACCTAAAATCCATCAACACACTTTATACACAAACTTCACACATTAAGCACTACATCACAATATAGTGCATAACTTAAATTGCTTGGCACTTAGGCCCTTAAATGCATGGCTCTTAGGCCCTTAAATTGCATAAACCTTAAACACTGAATTCACCATAATAATGCCTTGACCTGCAAATACACCAACAATACATATGCCCTTAATAAAACTCCTTGAGAGCATTTTACTAGCTCATTTACCATTTGCTCTTAGGTAGTTTTAACAAGCATTATAAGCTTATTTCCCTAAGGCATTAAACCACATTAAGATAGGTTTACCTCTTTCCTCACAAATTTCTTTCTGTTCCTTGTA
The DNA here is from genome assembly GCA_023374045.1 of Limonium bicolor. NCBI lineage: Eukaryota > Viridiplantae > Streptophyta > Magnoliopsida > Caryophyllales > Plumbaginaceae > Limonium > Limonium bicolor. The sequence goes on along the minus strand of CM041778.1, from coordinate 183,915,411 downwards.
AAACCGGTAGGGCATTTGGTTCCTTGCCAACAACTAAACAATATACCAACATTGAAATGAGTATATAAGCTTTAAGCTTTATCTCATTGTAAACCCTAGTTACATATATTATCTTAAGGTATTAACATGATTGTTTTACCTTGGAATGGAAAGAGAGCTTGAATATATACAAGAGAGGACTCCTCCTAGCCCAGGAGATTCAAATGAAGCTAGAACAAGGCAAATATAGAGCACCATTAATGGTGAATTTTCGGACAACAAAAACAAAAATGGAGGAACTTGACTTTTCTTTGAGTTTCTTACCTTGAGCAAAGGAGAGTAATAATATGTGGAAAGGACAGCTCAAGCTCCATCAATGGTGATTCTCCATGGCACCAAAATTGAGCTCTTGAAGATTTGAAAAGGTAGAAGTGTAGAGCTTGACCTAACTAAGACAAATATGGTCTTAGAATTGATTTGGAGCATGGAGTTGGATTTGGCAAGGAAATGAAGATGGAGAAGAGAGGGACTATGCAAACCGGAGAGAATGAAGAAGAGGGTTAGGGGGGGAGTTTGAAGAACCGTGGGAAATGAAGGAAAGGAGGGAGAATGAAGATAGAACTTACTTTTGAAGATATTTATATGTAAAGTAAGTTTCTTCTTTTACTTTCTTTCCTTCCTCCTTTAATCTATTTTACATGGTGATGACTCACCTTACTAAAACCGGCCCCCATAATATACTAGGGGTTAGTTTGGTCTTTGTTGACTCATTTAATACTTATAACATATATGTTACAAACTAGTTATAAAAATCACTATTCACCAATAACAAGGCACATAGAAGTGAAATTTTTGATTTCCACTAATATGGCCACCCAAATGTGATACTATATAGTACACATGTTAATAAAGAGTAATGATGGACATTTAGCCATTCAAAACTCATTACAAGACAATTTTCAAAAACGTGCTTTAAGACTTCTTAAAGCACATTTTGTGTTTAACTTGTTTCCAAGCTTGGTTTTCTTTGGTAATTGATTAATATGTTCATTAACATATATAAAGTATAGGTATGACCATTAGGTCTTATACACATTTATCCCAAGCTTAGAGCACATTTTGCTCTATTGACCTTAAGGTATTTATTTGTGTTTGTTTGGTTTCATTGTACCAAAGTTTCCTAAGGACTTAATTAGCCTTATAAAGTCATAATTAAACATTAACAAGTCTTGGTAGGCTTTTGGGTCCTAACCAAGTTCACTCCAAGCTTAGAGCATGTTTTTGCTCAAACCGCTTCTTAGTTATGTCTTTTAGTTTTATTGTGTTTACCATGGGTTAAATGATTCATTTGTTTCTAAGGCATTTTTAGCCGTTAAATACCATAGTTTAACATTTACACAACATACCAAGTTTGGGGTATTTCATAGTAGGTATTTGAGGGATGCCAGAATAACGGGTTCTCACCCTCCACAGAATGGCATTTTCTGAGGTCTTGGCTTCTCAGTCAGACTATATTTAGATAGACCCCCCTCATACCGAAAAATCACCCTCCACAGAATGGCGACTCTGCTGGGGAAAACTTGAGTAAGTTTTTCTCATAAACTTGCTCAAGGAAGACTGAACTCCATTCAAAATTGTCAGGATTCCCCAACTTCTTTCAAAACCTTCAAGAGATTCATTTCCAAGCCTTTGGGATTACTCTACTCCACACTTAGAGTGTGCTTTGTGAGGATAGAGGATGAGTGTTTAGAATTCGAAGTTGACTTTGATTGCCACATGTGTGCTTTGAGCTTTGCATGCTTCACTCTTGTTTACTATTGTGTGTTTATTGTCTTATGTTCACTGCCCTTCATTCATGATATAATTGCCTGTTTATGGTTTTGTAAATGGGGCCTTCGTAGAAAGGAGCCAACCCATTGTTGCATCGGGTAGTTTAGGAGCATGCATTCCTCTGTGTCACCTTTACTATTTGCGGGCGGGATTAACAATTGGTCCACAATTGATTCCCTCTGAGTATGGGTCCTTCGTAGTTAAGGAGTAAACCACGAGGTGGTACGGCCGTAGTTGTCTACACCTTGAAACAACTCAGGATCCTTTCAAACACCTTTTCGAGTCAAAGCCAGCATGTAGTAAGCTATGAGCCTTCAGTGTCCAGCTGCCTCATCCAGTGTCTAGGATGGGTTTTATGGGTAGTTGCCCCCTTGTATGCCGCCTGTCTGACCACCCTTTTGTCTTACCCTGAAGATTGCATGGGCTCAGTTCTCCATGATTCCTCTGCACCACGGGTGTCTTTAAAGCCCAATGTCGCGCTACAAATTCATAGAGGATCCCGTATTTACGAATACCCATACATGACATAGCGTAGTCAGCGAATAATTTGGACTTTAGACACACCTTATCGTGCAGACGAGGGGAGACCGGACCCCATGCAGTACTTCCCCAAGTTTTCTGAAAAGTGAGTATGTTGTGATAATCCCCGACCGTGGCTCATGTGACTGTATCACTTCGGGTATCCTGACCTTTCGAACTTAAGCACTCCGGACTTTCTTGAAGACGTGCCCCACAAGGCATAACAGAGATAAATCCCGAGAGATGAACAGTGAAGGGACGACGGTTCCCCCGGTGGTATGGAAGCATTGATTGACCTGGAAGGTGATTATCCCAATCATTCACACTCAGCTCCATAAAAAAAAAATCAGCCACGATTTTTATTTTGCACTTACATCTATGTGTGATCACGTTTCAAAAATTGGCAAAAAAAAAACCAGTTCGAACGCTCCAATGAAATATCTTCAAGGTCGTTCATTTCAAATGATTTCAAAAAACAATGATTTTCAAAATTGTTATTCCCAAAACAGTTTTCAAAACCAGTTTCAATCAAGGTCTTCCAGAAAACAAACTTTATCAAGCAGTTTGCAAAGAACAGATTTCGAAAATCTACCGTTTACAAATTATTTTCAAACACTACTTCCCATGAATTTCATTTCAAAAACCTACTTTTTACAAACGAATTTCAAACAAGATTCTTCACCAACTTTGTTTCTTAATGGTTTTCAAAAATAGTTTTTCAAAGTTGATTTTCACAAATGTATTTCAAAATAAATGATTTAGTCCCCATGTTGCGACCTGCTATTTTTGAAGCGCAACCCACCTTCAAGAGCAGCGGTTATTACTGTGGAGCGTACTAATCATTTCGTGTTCATAACAGTGGTGGATTTTCACAATGATTTTGTGCTCGATCATCCACCTTTCCTTTCTCAAACATATCCCTCATTCCTTCAACGGAGCAGGTGAAGCAACATGAAGATCAACTAGCGGATCGAGCCGAAAGCTAGAGGCGCACCTGCCCGTGGAGCTAGCCGAGCGACAGGAAGACCAACACCAACCGTTCAAATACAATATTAGAGTTGCACTAACCTGGATCAAGCGACATGAAGATTAGGAACACCTGTTCGAGTTCAAACTATTGAGATTTAGAAGAATACCAACCCGTTCTGTATGATCACGATACCACTTCGAAGCAAGAGCCCGAAGACGAAGCGGAAGAGTTCAGAAGGAGTTTAGCTCAAAATTCCCCCCTTTAATGACTTTTAGAATTGATGTATAGGTTTTCCCTAGCATTCTTTTCTCTCTCGTCAATTTCTGAATAGACTTTGTGTATATAGGTTTATACATTCCCTTGAATTTGTTTAGATCAATGTGTATAGGGTTCCCCACTCCCTACTTTCTTTGCGAATGACCAGGCATCAAAATTCATATTGAGAAAATCCACCACTTTGAAAACACGCGTTGTCAAAAATGTTTTTCTAAAAACTGGTTTCTTTTGGCATGCACGAATAAGGAGAAGATGAATAAGGAACGACTCCTCACAGTATATATCATTCATCAACTTTGCTTTATGGGGCGAGAATTCACGGTATCTACAGGAGGCATCCCCTAAATAAACAACACCAACAAATGCAACCGAGCACAAGGCAAAACACATGCATCGCATTCATGACAAAAAAAAAAAAGTCACTTGCACTTCAAGCCATTTCAATTCCATCAATCATTCACGAGTCGTGTCCACCTCAAAAATTGCATAACCATGTGTTTCATTGTCACCACACCACACCACACTTTCATCCCAATATCTCGACCGCCAGAGCCCGATCTCAAAGGGATAGAAAGAAAACCAAGTTCAAACCTCTCCCAATCCGAATCACCATGCGCGTCAGTGACTAAAAGGGAAAGAGCATATCATACCGTGGGACCACCATGCGGGAGTTGTCACTCCTAAAAATTCAAAATCCAGCGGCCAATCACCAACCCGACCTCATTTGAGAATTACCACTCCGACAACGACCCCAACAGCTAGACCATCTGCAAGGCCAACAGTAGTGGGACGAGCTTCATGAACCATGAGCTGAATTTGACTCAAGCGAGACTAGGTGTAGCCTTACCACTCATGCATTGCATCCAAAAACAAAACAAACACAAAAAAAAAAAACATTCAGTCAACCATCTCAACTCATCATTTTCAACATTCCATGCATCCTATACATAGTAATTCCATATTACCACAATACATCGCATGGTAGATAATCGCATTTGCATACTCCCATATCGAAACGACATCTTCGGGAAAATCATGATAGATTGACTGAACAGATTACGTGAACCAATGAACTCTCGACCCATCAATGAACACAAGGGTCCAATCAAAATCGGCACCACAAACCAAGTGAGTAGTGTGCGAAGAGCGGTATTTTCCCTTGAATTTCAAATGAGAGTACTGGACAATCCATTGAGTGATGAGGGTAGATAGAGAGATCCAATGGAGGTAAAACCACGAGCGACATGTGCATTCCTTCAGCACATGGAGAGGCACAATACATAGAGAGTGTTGATAAACAAGATATGAACTATGATTCATGCAAAGATCTGAGAGTAGTAAGAAAACAATCATTAACTAACGAGAATGATGAGGCACTTAGGATCAAAATCTCCACAAGGCCAAAAAGCTTTAATTTTCCCGAACATAACTCCTTAGTGAGCCCCGCTGAGCCTTTCAGGAAAAACTTTTTTTTTACAAAAAACAATCTCCACAACATGCCACTCCACATATACATACTTACCCTTGCAATAGAGGATATTGAAGGAGCCGGAGCCATGGTCTCTCTCCCACCATCTTTCCCAAGAACAAAAAACAAAAATGTCCAAAGCAAACATTGAGTCAAGGCAACTCCAGAGTCAAACACCAAAAAGAACATCAAAAATGTTCAAGAAGATCGATAAGTCAATGCAACTTCGAAGCTGAAAGCCGAAATACAAAGCAAAGAATGCTTGAGAAAGTCGATAAGCCTATGCAATTCCAAAAGCAAGACACAAAGAAGAAGATCACACACTGAAAAGGAAGAAGAAGAAAGTGAAAACTGTACACCAAAAGAGGCAAGAATGAGGAAGCCAAACCCAAAGGACCAATGATGTCCCATAGAAACCAATAAAAGGTTATCAAAACCCGTCCAATCATTCCACCCATGGCAAAGACGAAACATGTCCTCTATTGCAAAAAAACTCCACAATTCCTAAACAAATCCTCCAGTCCCATGTGACATACATCATACCCCTCAACCCCGTTATAACCCAATGAAAGACCTCCGACTCGTTAGTTGGTGAACGTTAACTGAAAGTATCGGATCTGAAACATGAATCATAAGCTTCGTGCTTGTTATCAACATGTCCCACCTCACAATACAAGGACTATGAGTGAATGAGTGCGACCTTACTTCACAAGGTCTTTAGAGTGCGAGTGACTCTTCGACTAAACCACCAAAATAATCAGCCTACCCCATTGCAGGAGAGGAATTTGTGAGGAACGGAAAGTCCATAACCTCAAAAAGGAAATTCTCAGGAAAATACTGCTCTAAGCATCAAGAGTATCATCACACCGCTTTGCACACACAGCCAAACTCACGAGAGATTGACCCGTATCCCTCCATGAGAGGAAAATGATTCACGCCTTCCAATTCAACAATCATTCAAGATCGAATCGAAGATGTCTTATATTCGTAAACCTCGTATTAATAGAGATAGGACCGTACCTTCTCTACAAAAACTGCATATGCATTTTGCATCGTATCTAGCATTTAATATTTGCATGCATCATAAGCACCCCATCGTCAACATCTAATTGGTAAGAACTCCGCCTAGTCTTGCCGAAAGTAGACTTCAGCTGCCGCTATTGAAGCGTAACTCCCTATCAAAGGAAGTCAAGTCAGAGCCATCCTAGGCTATCTTTGAGCTACATCGAACTATTACGGCTCTATCCTGGGCCATCATCGAGCTATATCTAGTTTTCAGAGCCATCCCGGGCTATCACCGAGCTACATCGAACCATTCAAAAGCCATCTGGAGCCAGGCGAAGACCATCCCGGAGCTATCCACTGCCATACTCAATCCCTTTCAACACCATATCCAGAACCAAGCTGGAGCAATACGGGAGCCATGTCAAATCCATTTCGTCACCAGGGTCTTGCCCACAGAGTTTCGAACTACGTTAGGTCTGATCTCAATATGGAATTGAGTACGTAGGCAGCCCGCTCAGGGTGCGACCATCTCAAAAGAAAGTTCCCCTTTGTTCCCCACTATCATTAAATGAAGCCATCCCGTATCCTCCCCGGAGCCATCCCGAGCTATCCCGGAGCCATCTCGAAGAACTTGAAGCCGTAACTGACCATACCAAAGCCATTCATCTATAACCAAAAAAAAAACTATCAACCACAGTAAACCACATCGACCCACCACTCGATTCAAAATCCATACCAAAACCATCATCCACAACCAAAACAAATTGTCAACCACATCAAAGTACACAAATCACATCGACCCGCCACTCGACCCAAAATCTCAATCCAAATCGAAACCCACCAACCATCCAGAAAATCATCAATCCAAATCAAAACCCACCAACCATCCCAGAGCCGTTGCTCACAATGGGGTCATGAATCATGTCGGATCCATCCGACCGTACTGGAACCACACTGAAGCCATTCATCACCACAAAGAAATTACCTACCACACCTGAACATGCCAATCATATCAAAACCCACCAGCCATCCTGAAAATCTCTAACCGAATCAAAACCCACCAACCATCCCAGAGCCGTCGCTCACAAGGGAATCACAAATCAAACCGGAGTCATCTGGTCGCACCGGAGCCACCCAGCCGCAATGGGGCCATCCGATCATACCGGAGCCCTCGGATCATATCGAAGCCAACCTCATCAACCATCCCAGAGTCGTTGCTCACAAGGGAGTCACATATCAAACCGGAGCCACCTCGAAGCTTAGGAGCCAAGAGTCCTACCAAATCACGAGACCAAAGAGCACATCGGGTAAGACCACCAAAATCAAAATCGAAACATGAGTCCCACACTGGCAAAGCCAAGGGCAACATCTATCACTTCCCTCACAGGAGCAACCGAAAGCATCCAGTCCCGAACCAATCCACAATCAAAATCATCCTTCAATCAACCGCTCAAAACAACGAGTCTCGTACTTTCAATTGCATTCTAGGCCCGTCATAAGTCCTAGAGCTAGACACCGAGTTCTAGTTGAGGCCCGTCATTAGTCCTCATGCATAACCCTTATTCCGATTGTATTCTAGGCCCGTCATTAGTCCTAGAGCTAGACACCGAGATCTAGTTGAGGCCCGTCATTAGTCCTCATACATTTCGAAGATGCATTCTAGGCCCGTCATAAGTCCTAGAGCTAGACACCGAGTTCTAGTTGAGGCCCGTCATTAGTCCTCATGCATAACCCTTATTCCGATTGTATTCTAGGCCCGTCATTAGTCCTAGAGCTAGACACCGAGATCTAGTTGAGGCCCGTCATTAGTCCTCATACATTTCGAAGATGCATTCTAGGCCCGTCATAAGTCCTAGAGCTAGACACCGAGTTCTAGTTGAGGCCCGTCATTAGTCCTCATGCATAACCCTTATTCCGATTGTATTCTAGGCCCGTCATTAGTCCTAGAGCTAGACACCGAGATCTAGTTGAGGCCCGTCATTAGTCCTCATACATTTCGAAGATGATGCATTAGGCCCGTCATAAGTCCTAGAGCTAGACACCGAGTTCTAGTTGAGGCCCGTCATTAGTCCTCATGCATAACCAATATACCGATTGTATTCTAGGCCCGTCATTAGTCCTAGAGCTAGACACCGAGATCTAGTTGAGGCCCGTCATTAGTCCTCATACATTCGAAGATGCATTCTAGGCCCGTCATAAGTCCTAGAGCTAGACATCGAGTTCTAGTTGAGGCCCGTCATTAGTCCTCATGCATAGGTTGTTTGATCGTATTCTAGGCCCGTCATTAGTCCTAGAGCTAGACACCGAGATCTAGTTGAGGCCCGTCATTAGTCCTCATACCATCAATCACCGCAATTTGGGGCCCGTCATAAGTCCCCGTGCACCCGCATTCATAAGAACAGATCATAAACCGCAGTGAGAATTTTGGCGTCCCGTCAACCTTGATCCAATTCTGCAAGGGCTTGCAGAATTGAATCAAGGGGAGCCATCTAGTAGACCCAAAAATTCTCACCCCATAAAGCAAATTCCGAAATAATAAGAGGGGTCGTCGCCTTTCTTTTTTCAAAATATATTAGCGTGCGTGCTAAGACGAAACCATCATTTTATAATCTTTTTCAAAACATTTAAAAAAAACACAATTCTTCAAAAATGAATTTCCAACGACAGTTCAGTTTCAAATCATCTCTCTTTGTTTATTCACTTATTTTACTATCTTATATTTTTATTGTTTATATTCTATTTATTTATTCATCTATCCACTTTTTCTTATATTTTATTTTATTCTACTATTAATATTAGTATTTTCATTTTCATTTCTGTTTATACACACTCATTTTTCATCTTTCAAACCCAATCCACACTTATTAAATCTGTCCTAGCCCAATTCCCTAAACCCACACTACTTTCACTTTCAGCCCATAGCTTCAAGAAGCCCACCCTAAACCATACTATTCTTCTATAGAAACACACAGATCCCAAAAACCCTAGGCACGGGTCTCACTCATTCTCCTAGGTGTGGTCGCCAACACCCAGACTGACCGTCTTCTATCCTCCTTGGACTGTATCCCCATGTCTAGCCACCACCTTCATCCTCTCACGATGACCTTTCCTCTAAAACTCAGAAAAACCCAGGACGGTGACCCTGGACGGTGTCTCTTTCAGTGAACGATCCCATTTTATTCCCTCTCGATCGATTTCTCACTGGCCTCTCGAACGGTAGCAGCCACCACATTCTTCTCCATATCAGCCCTCTTCACCAAAAAAAAACTGGCGAACGAACTGCTTCCTACTTCTCGATTTCTCTTCACCGTCGGCAACACTACAACCCCAAACTAGCGAACAAGAACACCCATGTCTAGCCCCCTCATTCTCTTCGGATTTCGACAAGTTCGCAACCCAACTGTCAAAGCAAGGAGCTCACAAACTCCGTGTCTTCTTCATTCTTCAAAACGTTCGAACAGAAGCATATACACTCTTTGGATTCTCTTTGGAATTTTCCTTTTCTTTGGGTTCGAACTCTGACTCGATCCCTTCTTCATCTATCTTCTAAATCCCACATAACCCCGATCTTACACGCTTTGGCACCCACTAGTTCCTGGCCTCTTTCGTTATACGTGAACATCGACGAAGACCACGGAGAGCAGACACCATCAACACAGTCTTCTACCACCACTTCCCTAGAAACAGACGCCATCACAAAGGGTCGAATCCTTCAGATTTCGATTTGACGGATCTTGATTTGGTTTTTCATTTTCTTCCTCCTTCTCTGTAACTCTCTTTTCGTGGTGAACTAAGTCCCGCGTCGGCGATGCCCCTTTCCGGCCTTTGGGTGTCATTGTCACAGCCAGATCATGTTGGGATTTGTATAAGTCCTTATCGGTAATCTCAAATTTGAGGTGTCCAGGTTGTCTTCCTTCTCCCTTTTTTCCGTGCCTTGATTTTCATTTATGGACAGCGGTCACCATATTGAGCATCCGGTTATGATTTCGAATCGGTTGGCACCTCGAAACATGTCTGATTCCGCGCCTGTTCGCTTGGGTTTCTTTATTTTTGCCTCATATTTCTTCTGCCGTATTGAGCTCGTTAATTCACAAATGAATCCATCTGTTTACAAACTTGTACTGATTCCGCATGCACCGACCTTCAGGAAATGGACAAATGCACTTAAGCTTTCATTATTCGATGAAGTTTATGTTTGAACGTGGGTCCAATTGCTTTAAGCTCGACCAAGTTTCCCCTGTCTAATTTAAAGACTAGTTTGATTGGGTCTATATTTCTGGTCTAATTTTGCTTACCGGGGTTTATCTAGTTTGCTTGCCGTGATGTTGTTGATCTTGCCTGAGTGATTCTTTCAATCTCAATAGAAGGATACTGCTGGTCTGTATCGTATTCTAGGTATAATTTCTTTGCTCATTACACAAGGTTCTTGGACCTAACCTGTCTGCGCCGTTTACCCATAAAAGCCAATTCTCGTTTAGGCGGCGGGTTGATAATTTCGATTTGGTGGTCAGCTGACACCCGAAACTGAGAATATTTGTCTTACCTTGTTGATATTGGGTGAATACAATGGCTCAAGGAGGCTTGGCTGTTTCTGATGTTTAATATGGGAATTGGACCAAGATGATTTGTTTGGCATTTTGGGTCCAGCTATCTCTCTCTCACTTAATGGATTCGTTGTAGAACGATATTTACCGGATGGGCTCGTGGGCCCGATCCATTTCTTGCAAAATATATAGGCTTGGATGCCTTTATTGTTTCATCTGTTTTCTTGCTTGGAGATTCAATTGTCCACGTTATATGCTTGATGTGAGATCTTTCTGACATTTGGATTTTTGTCTTGACTGAGGTACATATTCAATTGGACAAGGCTGCACTTGCTTGATATGGGCTGTGGACTTGGAGTTTGATATTGGATTGCACAAACTGACCATACTGATGCGCTTTGGGCTTATACCCCTCATTGGGTACATACAAAATTGATGGAACTTGGGCTGGACTTGCTTTGCTTGGAAATCACTTTGGGCCCGACATTTGACCATGGGGATATACTTCGGGTTTGGTATTGCCTCATGGGTTTGAAAACCCCATCGGTTTGCCTTCAAGAAACTTTGCTAATTCCTTTCTGTACGCCTTGAATCCGGTTTGGAAATTAAAATTGCTTCAGATTGAAACTTGTCCCTTGCGCATCGATTTGGTTTGGAAATTTGTTTGAGACTAGCATTTGTCCCTTTGCGCTTAGATAAGAACATAGAATGGGTGATAGTTGCCCAAATGTTATAATAGTTTAGATAAATCATTCATTGGCTGGATGGTCCCTATTAATTCTTCATCTTAGAGGAAGTGATATAAACCCTCCTAGGTATGATCCCATATGACTCACAACTCCTATCTTTGATATTACACTTTGGTTGAGTCGTAATCTAAGATGACGAATTAATTTGAGTAGCAACCCCAATGCCTGATTTATCTTACAATCCTCAACATTGTTGGAAGCTAGAAACTCTTTTTTATGTTCTCGGTTGGGGTGTGGGATATGATTAGATTGCCCCCTTTCCTCCCATTGAGAGGGGCCGTATGATCCCATTGCACACACCCTAACCCCCTTACATTTCGTTACTAATTAATCTCGTATCTCTTTGTCTGTGTTCCATGGCATGTACGTATTTCTTGAGGAACGAGGAATTGCTCGGGGATTAAGGAGCTGAACCTTGGCTTGGACTACCGAGACTCTCCCATCAAACATAAAAAAAAAACGGTTGGTGTATCTCTTCGGATCCCCTTCAGCTCGAGTGAGGCGGCGTCGATGCGACCCCCCATAGCAGCTTGTTTTTTATTCAAAACTTTAATTCTTATCATGAATTGTAACTTGTCTATTAATTGTGCTGCCTAATATAGTTTTGGGTTTTATAATTTTGTACACTTTATGATTGTTGTTCTTCCGATTATCTGTTGTACATATTCTTGACTGCTTGCCTTTACATGTTCGATTCAATAATGCATTGGCCGTCTTCATTTATTTGTCGACTTTGTATTATAAATTGATAGATCGGCTTAGCACAGGTGGCCATAGAATAGCTTTTAGGTTTGCCCACTTATTTCTGGACACTTCGAGTCCAGTTAGAAAAGCTTCTAGGTTCGGGGAAGTTCCTCACTCAAACGGGCCGTAGAGTTTGGTCGGTGTGGAACTCCCTTCCTTCATAAAATTTTTTCAAACAATCCGTAATTGTCAGAATAAAATATACAATCATCCAATTCTAAATCAATTCAAAGATCAAATGAGTCAAATTGCACTTCAAAATCAAACTCTCTCTACTCACTCATCAAACACACTTCAAAGTCATCTCTTTCAACACACCTCTCATCATACACTCTGTAAACCAATCTCTCTCATACTCACTCATCAAACACACTTCAAAGTCGATCTCTTTCACACCCTCTCATCATACCACTGTAAAACCAATCTCTCTCATACTCACTCATCAAACACACTTCAAAGTCATCTCTTTCACACCCTCTCATCATACACACTGTAAACAATCTCTCTCATACTCACTCATCAAACACACTTCAAAGTCGATCTCTTCACACCCTCTCATCATACACACTGTAAAACCAATCTCTCTCATACTCACTCATCAAACACACTCAAAGTCGATCTCTTTCACACACACCTCTCATCATACCACTGTAAACCAATCTCTCTCATACTCACTCATCAAACACACTTCAAAGTCGATCTCTTTCACACCCTCTCATCATACACACTAAAACCATCTCCCTCATACTCTCCCATCATACCCTCTAAAATCAATCCCTCTCATACTCATTCATCAAACACACTTCAAATCCATCCCTTTCCTACTCACTCACCATACGCTCTCCAAAATCAATCCTCTCATACTCCAAAACCAGATATCCTTCATGAATTCTTCGGAATCAAATCTCTTTGCACTCAACATTAAACACTCTTCATACACTCATTAGACACACTTCAACCTCACAAAGCATTTGAAATGCTTCCAAAGTTCTAAGATCAAACTCAAACTCCTTCCAAACTCCAATTGTCTCATAGATTCAAATCATCTTCCAATCTCAATTTCAAAGGCCAAACCAAGCCCAATTCTAAGCCCCAAATCCAGCTCATTCATAGGGTCCAACCCGGCCCAATTTCAAAGGTCCAATCCGGCCCACATTTCAAGGCCCAATCCGGCCCATTTTACAAAGCCCAAATCTGGCCCATCTTTCAAAACCAAATGTGGCCATTCTTCAAGGCCCAATCTGACTCATTTTCTAAAACCCAATGCAATTCAATCCAATTCATTTCAATTCAAACCTGATTCAATTCGAACTCGATGCAATTCAATTCAATTCAACCCATATCATTTCAATTCAAACCCGATTCATTTCAATTCAAGCCCAATTCAATTCAATTCTTAATTCAATTAGATTCAATCTCAATTTCAATCCAATTCATTTCAAAATTCTTTTCATTCCCATTCAATTCAACTTCATTTCAATCCCAGATAATTCCAAACATCATAAATCTCAAACTCCTTGAAATTCCAAACTCCGAGAACTCAAGCATCTCGCATCTTCCAACGTCTCAACAGCTCAGCAGACTCAAACGTCTCAACAGCTTAACAGACTCGACTGTCTCAGCAGCTCAACAGACTCGACCGTCTCAGCAGCTCAACAGACTCGACCGTCTCAACAGCTCAACAGACTCGATCGTCTCAGCAGCTCAACGAACTCGAATATCTCCATAGACTCAGCAAACTTAAACACTTCAAAGAACCCTCAGCTCCTCAAAACCCGAACCTCCCAAGTTGATAACCCTTTCAAGCCTCGAACGCCTCATAGACCCGAGCGTCTCACAAACCTTGATCTCCCATACCCCCACCTGCATGAACATCCCAAATGTCTTAGAGACCCGAGCGTCTCACAGACTAACCTCTCAAGTACCTCTCAAACATCTCAAAAACCTTCAAAACCCCCAAAAAAAAAAGTGAACTACGTAAGGTCTGATCTCAACAGGGAGTTGAGTACGTAGGCAACCCACACAGGGTGCGACCCCACATCAATCAAAATACCCTTTTGCACTAGACTATCTCCCCTCCAAACAACCACTTCCAACCCTCAATTACCTCATAAAACTCAACCATCCCAAAAACCTGAACTACGTAAGGTCTGATCTCAACAGGGAGTTGAGTACGTAGGCAACCCACGCAGGGTGCGACCCCATTCCAATAAAAAACCTTTTTTCCCCTCTCTAGGTGACTCTCATATCTCTCAAACGCTCAAACTTCCTTCGGCTCTCACTGACTTCAAACCATCACACTCCAAGTTTTGTCTATTCACCCAACCTCAGACTCTTCCAAATACTCATCCGAATTCAGCAATCCCTCTCCTTGGTGCAAGCTTGGCAAAAAAGCTCGCCTCATCCTATCTCTTTCTCTCCTCCCGTCCTAATCCTATCCTTGGCTTTGAAATGAATCTCTCTAAAAAGGTTTTGAAAGAAGACAATCCCGACAATTGGAGACCGAGGTTTCCTCGGGCACCAATCCGAAGTCGTGGTCGTTGCCACTTCTAAGGGGTGTAACCCAGTGCGAACCCACACAGAATCTCTGACATGACCAGATAAGTCCTATCCATAGGCAATAATCTCAGAGTCAATTAACGGTTCTTAGAACCCTCATTCCCTTTCCTTCCTAGTTCCTTAGGTCAAACTAGGTGGCGACTCTAGTCAATTTCCGCCCTTAGGGCATAAGTCCGCGTGGAGCCCATTGAGAGCGGGTGTAGTGCACACTTGCACTCCCCTTTATGCTTTCTGGGAAAGACGGACGATGTAGTAGGTATTTGAGGGATGCCAGAATAACGGGTTCTCACCCTCCACAGAATGGCATTTTCTGAGGTCTTGGCTTCTCAGTCAGACTATATTTAGATAGACCCCCCTCATACCGAAAAATCACCCTCCACAGAATGGCGACTCTGCTGGGGAAAACTTGAGTAAGTTTTTCTCATAAACTTGCTCAAGGAAGACTGAACTCCATTCAAAATTGTCAGGATTCCCCAACTTCTTTCAAAACCTTCAAGAGATTCATTTCCAAGCCTTTGGGATTACTCTACTCCACACTTAGAGTGTGCTTTGTGAGGATAGAGGATGAGTGTTTAGAATTCGAAGTTGACTTTGATTGCCACATGTGTGCTTTGAGCTTTGCATGCTTCACTCTTGTTTACTATTGTGTGTTTATTGTCTTATGTTCACTGCCCTTCCCTTCATTCATGATATAATTGCCTGTTTATGGTTTTGTAAATGGGGCCTTCGTAGAAGGAGCCAACCCATTGTTGCATCGGGTAGTTTAGGAGCATGCATTCCTGTGTCACCTTTACTATTTGCGGGCGGGATTAACAATTGGTCCACAATTGATTCCCTCTGAGTATGGGTCCTTCGTAGTTAAGGAGTAAACCCACGAGGTGGTACGGCCGTAGTTGTCTACACCTTGAAACAACTCAGGATCCTTTCAAACACCTTTTCGAGTCAAAGCCAGCATGTAGTAAGCTATGAGCCTTCAGTGTCCAGCTGCCTCATCCAGTGTCTAGGATGGGTTTTATGGGTAGTTGCCCCCTTGTATGCCGCCTGTCTGACCACCCTTTTGTCTTACCCTGAAGATTGCATGGGCTCAGTTCTCCATGATTCCTCTGCACCACCACGGTGTCTTTAAAGCCCAATGTCGCGCTACAAATTCATAGAGGATCCCGTATTTACGAATACCCATACATGACATAGCGTAGTCAGCGAATAATTTGGACTTTAGACACACCTTATCGTGCAGACGAGGGGAGACCGGACCCCATGCAGTACTTCCCCAAGTTTTCTGAAAAGTGAGTATGTTGTGATAATCCCCGACCGTGGCTCATGTGACTGTATCACTTCGGGTATCCTGACCTTTCGAACTTAAGCACTCCGGACTTTCTTGAAGACGTGCCCCACAAGGCATAACAGAGATAAATCCCGAGAGATGAAAACACCCGATGAACAGAGACGAGCGATTCCCCCGTGGTATGGAAGCATTGATTCCTGGAAGTGATTATCTCAATATCCAATCATTCACACTCAGCTCCAAAAAAAAATCAGCCACGATTTTTATTTTGCACTTACATCTATGTGTGATCACGTTTCAAAAATTGGCAAAAAAAAAAAACCAGTTCGAACGCTCCAATGAAATATCTTCAAGGTCGTTCATTTCAAATGATTTCAAAAACAATGATTTTCAAAATTGTTATTTCCAAAAAAGTTTTCAAAACCAGTTTCAATCAAGGTCTTCCAGAAAACAAACTTTATCAAGCAGTTTGCAAAGAACAGATTTCGAAAATCTACCGTTTACAAATTATTTTCAAACACTACTTCCCATGAATTTCATTTCAAAAACCTACTTTTTACAAACGAATTTCAAACAAGATTCTTCACCAACTTTGTTTCTTAATGGTTTTCAAAAATAGTTTTTCAAAGTTGATTTTCACAAATGTATTTCAAAATAAATGATTTAGTCCCCATGTTGCGACCTGCTATTTTTGAAGCGCAACCACCTTCAAGAGCAGCGGTTATTACTGTGGAGCGTACTAATCATTTCGTGTTTTCATAACAGTGGTGGATTTTCACAATGATTTTGTGCTCGATCATCCACCTTTCCTTTCTCAAACATATCCCTCATTCCTTCAACGGAGCAGGTGAAGCAACATGAAGATCAACTAGCGGATCGAGCCGAAAGCTAGAGGCGCACCTGCCCGTGGAGCTAGCCGAGCGACAGGAAGACCAACACCAACCGTTCAAATACAATATTAGAGTTGCACTAACCTGGATCAAGCGACATGAAGATTAGGAACACCTGTTCGAGTTCAAACTATTGAGATTTAGAAGAATACCAACCCGTTCTGTATGATCACGATACCACTTCGAAGCAAGAGCCCGAAGACGAAGCGGAAGAGTTCAGAAGGAGTTTAGCTCAAATTCCCCCCTTTAATGACTTTTAGAATTGATGTATAGTTTTCCCTAGCATTCTTTTCTCTCTCGTCAATTTCTGAATAGACTTTGTGTATAGGTTTATACATTCCCTTGAATTTGTTTAGATCAATGTGTATAGGGTTCCCCACTCCCTACTTTCTTTGCGAATGACCAGGCATCAAAATTCATATTGAGAAAATCCACCACTTTGAAAACACGCGTTGTCAAAATTGTTTTTCTAAAACCTGGTTTCTTTTGGCATGCACGAATAAGGAGAAGAATGAATAAGGAACGACTCCTCACAGTTATATATCATTCATCAACTTTGCTTTATGGGGCGAGAATTCACGGTATCTACAGGAGGCATCCCAAATAAACAACACCAACAAATGCAACCGAGCACAAGGCAAAACACATGCATCGCATTCATGACAAAAAAAAAAAGTCACTTGCACTTCAAGCCATTTCAATTCCATCAATCATTCACGAGTCGTGTCCACCTCAAAAATTGCATAACCATGTGTTTCATTGTCACCACACCACACCACACTTTCATCCCAATATCTCGACCGCCAGAGCCCGATCTCAAAGGGATAGAAAGAAAACCAAGTTCAAACCTCTCCCAATCCGAATCACCATGCGCGTCAGTGACTAAAAGGAAAGAGCATATCATACCGTGGGACCACCATGCGGGAGTTGTCACTCCCTAAAAATTCAAAATCCAGCGGCCAATCACCAACCCGACCTCATTTGAGAATTACCACTCCGACAACGACCCCAACAGCTAGACCATCTGCAAGGCCAACAGTAGTGGGACGAGCTTCATGAACCATGAGCTGAATTTGACTCAAGCGAGACTAGGTGTAGCCTTACCACTCATGCATTGCATCCAAAAACAAAACAAACACAAAAAAAAAAAACATTCAGTCAACCATCTCAACTCATCATTTTCAACATTCCATGCATCCTATACATAGTAATTCCATATTACCACAATACATCGCATGGTAGATAATCGCATTTGCATACTCCCATATCGAAACGACATCTTCGGGAAAATCATGATAGATTGACTGAACAGATTACGTGAACCAATGAACTCTCGACCCATCAATGAACACAAGGGTCCAATCAAAATCGGCACCACAAACCAAGTGAGTAGTGTGCGAAGAGCGGTATTTTCCCTTGAATTTCAAATGAGAGTACTGGACAATCCATTGAGTGATGAGGGTAGATAGAGAGATCCAATGGAGGTAAAACCACGCGACATGTGTGCATTCCTTCAGCACATGGAGAGGCACAATACATAGAGAGTGTTGATAAACAAGATATGAACTATGATTCATGCAAAGATCTGAGAGTAGTAAGAAAACAATCATTAACTAACGAGAATGATGAGGCACTTAGGATCAAAATCTCCACAAGGCCAAAAAGCTTTAATTTTCCCGAACATAACTCCTTAGTGAGCCCCGCTGAGCCTTTCAGGAAAAACTTTTTTTTTACAAAAAACAATCTCCACAACATGCCACTCCACATATACATACTTACCCTTGCAATAGAGGATATTGAAGGAGCCGGAGCCATGGTCTCTCTCCCACCATCTTTCCCAAGAACAAAAAACAAAAATGTCCAAAGCAAACATTGAGTCAAGGCAACTCCAGAGTCAAACACCAAAAAGAACATCAAAAATGTTCAAGAAGATCGATAAGTCAATGCAACTTCGAAGCTGAAAGCCGAAATACAAAGCAAAGAATGCTTGAGAAAGTCGATAAGCCTATGCAATTCCAAAAGCAAGACACAAAGAAGAAGATCACACACTGAAAAGGAAGAAGAAGAAAGTGAAAACTGTACACCAAAAGAGGCAAGAATGAGGAAGCCAAACCCAAAGGACCAATGATGTCCCATAGAAACCAATAAAAGGTTATCAAAACCCGTCCAATCATTCCACCCATGGCAAAGACGAAACATGTCCTCTATTGCACAAAAACTCCACAATTCCTAAACAAATCCTCCAGTCCCATGTGACATACATCATACCCCTCAACCCCGTTATAACCCAATGAAAGACCTCCGACTCGTTAGTTGGTGAACGTTAACTGAAAGTATCGGATCTGAAACATGAATCATAAGCTTCGTGCTTGTTATCAACATGTCCCACCTCACAATACAAGGACTATGAGTGAATGAGTGCGACCTTACTTCACAAGGTCTTTAGAGTGCGAGTGACTCTTCGACTAAACCACCAAATCATAATCAGCCTACCCCATTGCAGGAGAGGAATTTGTGAGGAACGGAAAGTCCATAACCTCAAAAAGGAAATTCTCAGGAAAATACTGCTCTAAGCATCAAGAGTATCATCACACACACCTTTGCACACACAGCAAACTCACGAGAGATTGACCCGTATCCCTCCATGAGAGGAAAATGATTCACGCCTTCCAATTCAACAATCATTCAAGATCGAATCGAAGATGTCTTATATTCGTAAACCTCGTATTAATAGAGATAGGACCGTACCTTCTCTACAAAAACTGCATATGCATTTTGCATCGTATCTA
Organism: Limonium bicolor; assembly: GCA_023374045.1. Lineage (NCBI taxonomy): Eukaryota > Viridiplantae > Streptophyta > Magnoliopsida > Caryophyllales > Plumbaginaceae > Limonium > Limonium bicolor. The sequence goes on along the minus strand of CM041778.1, from coordinate 183,895,804 downwards.
GCATTTAATATTTGCATGCATCATAAGCACCCCATCGTCAACATCTAATTGGTAAGAACTCCGCCTAGTCTTGCCGAAAGTAGACTTCAGCTGCCGCTATTGAAGCGTAACTCCCTATCAAAGGAAGTCAAGTCAGAGCCATCCTAGGCTATCTTTGAGCTACATCGAACTATTACGGCTCTATCCTGGGCCATCATCGAGCTATATCTAGCCTTTTCAGAGCCATCCCGGGCTATCACCGAGCTACATCGAACCATTCAAAAGCCATCTGGAGCCAGGCGAAGACCATCCCGGAGCTATCCACTGCCATACTCAATCCCTTTCAACACACATATCCAGAACCAAGCTGGAGCAATACGGGAGCCATGTCAAATCCATTTCGTCACCAGGGTCTTGCCCACAGAGTTTCGAACTACGTTAGGTCTGATCTCAATATGGAATTGAGTACGTAGGCAGCCCGCTCAGGGTGCGACCATCTCAAAAGAAAGTTCCCCTTTTGTTCCCACTATCATTAAATGAAGCCATCCCGTATCCTCCCCGAGCCATCCCGAGCTATCCCGGAGCCATCTCGAAGAACTTGAAGCCGTAACTGACCATACCAAAGCCATTCATCTATAACAAAAAAAAAACTATCAACCACAGTAAACCACATCGACCCACCACTCGATTCAAAATCCATACCAAACCATCATCCACAACCAAAACAAATTGTCAACCACATCAAAGTACACAAATCACATCGACCCGCCACTCGACCACCCAAAATCTCAATCCAAATCGAAACCCACCACCATCCAGAAAATCATCAATCCAAATCAAAACCCACCAACCATCCCAGAGCCGTTGCTCACAATGGGGTCATGAATCATGTCGGATCCATCCGACCGTACTGGAACCACACTGAAGCCATTCATCACCACAAAGAAATTACCTACCACACCTGAACATGCCAATCATATCAAAACCCACCAGCCATCCTGAAAATCTCTAACCGAATCAAAACCCACCAACCATCCCAGAGCCGTCGCTCACAAGGGAATCACAAATCAAACCGGAGTCATCTGGTCGCACCGGAGCCACCCAGCCGCAATGGGGCCATCCGATCATACCGGAGCCCTCGGATCATATCGAAGCCAACCTCATCAACCATCCCAGAGTCGTTGCTCACAAGGGAGTCACATATCAAACCGGAGCCACCTCGAAGCTTAGGAGCCAAGAGTCCTACCAAATCACGAGACCAAAGAGCACATCGGGTAAGACCACCAAAATCAAATCGAAACATGAGTCCCACACTGGCAAAGCCAAGGGCAACATCTATCACTTCCCTCACAGGAGCAACCGAAAGCATCCAGTCCCGAACCAATCCACAATCAAAATCATCCTTCAATCACCGCTCAAAACAACGAGTCTCGTACTTTCAATTGCATTCTAGGCCCGTCATAAGTCCTAGAGCTAGACACCGAGTTCTAGTTGAGGCCCGTCATTAGTCCTCATGCATAACCCTTATTCCGATTGTATTCTAGGCCCGTCATTAGTCCTAGAGCTAGACACCGAGATCTAGTTGAGGCCCGTCATTAGTCCTCATACATTTCGAAGATGCATTCTAGGCCCGTCATAAGTCCTAGAGCTAGACACCGAGTTCTAGTTGAGGCCCGTCATTAGTCCTCATGCATAACCCTTATTCCGATTGTATTCTAGGCCCGTCATTAGTCCTAGAGCTAGACACCGAGATCTAGTTGAGGCCCGTCATTAGTCCTCATACATTTCGAAGATGCATTCTAGGCCCGTCATAAGTCCTAGAGCTAGACACCGAGTTCTAGTTGAGGCCCGTCATTAGTCCTCATGCATAACCCTTATTCCGATTGTATTCTAGGCCCGTCATTAGTCCTAGAGCTAGACACCGAGATCTAGTTGAGGCCCGTCATTAGTCCTCATACATTTCGAAGATGCATTCTAGGCCCGTCATAAGTCCTAGAGCTAGACACCGAGTTCTAGTTGAGGCCCGTCATTAGTCCTCATGCATAACCAATATACCGATTGTATTCTAGGCCCGTCATTAGTCCTAGAGCTAGACACCGAGATCTAGTTGAGGCCCGTCATTAGTCCTCATACATTTCGAAGATGCATTCTAGGCCCGTCATAAGTCCTAGAGCTAGACATCGAGTTCTAGTTGAGGCCCGTCATTAGTCCTCATGCATAGGTTGTTTGATCGTATTCTAGGCCCGTCATTAGTCCTAGAGCTAGACACCGAGATCTAGTTGAGGCCCGTCATTAGTCCTCATACCATCAATCACCACGCAATTTGGGGCCCGTCATAAGTCCCCGTGCACCCGCATTCATAAGAACAGATCATAAACCGCAGTGAGAATTTTTGGCGTCCCGTCAACCTTGATCCAATTCTGCAAGGGCTTGCAGAATTGAATCAAGGGGAGCCATCTGTAGACACCAAAAATTCTCACCCCATAAAGCAAATTCCGAAATAATAAGAGGGGTCGTCGCCTTTCTTTTTTCAAAATATTAGCGTGCGTGCTAAGACGAAACCATCATTTTATAATCTTTTTCAAAACATTTAAAAAAACACAATTCTTCAAAATGAATTTCCAACGACAGTTCAGTTTCAAAATCATCTCTCTTTGTTTATTCACTTATTTTACTATCTTATATTTTTATTGTTTATATTCTATTTATTTATTCATCTATCCACTTTTTCTTATATTTTATTTTATTCTACTATTAATTAGTATTTTCATTTTCATTTCTGTTTATACACACTCATTTTTCATCTTTCAACCCAATCCACACTTATTAAAATCTGTCCTAGCCCAATTCCCTAAACCCACACTACTTTCAGCCCATAGCTTCAAGAAGCCCACCCTAAACCATACTATTCTTCTATAGAAACACACAGATCCCAAAAACCTAGGCACGGGTCTCACTCATTCTCCTAGGTGTGGTCGCCAACACCCAGACTGACCGTCTTCTATCCTCCTTGGACTGTATCCCCATGTCTAGCCACCACCTTCATCCTCTCACGATGACCTTTCCTCTAAAACTCAGAAAAAAAACCCAGACGTGACCCTGGACGGTGTCTCTTTCAGTGAACGATCCCAATTTTATTCCCCTCTCGATCGATTTCTCACTGGCCTCTCGAACGGTAGCAGCCACCACCACATTCTTCTCCATATCAGCCCTCTTCACCAAAAAAAACTGGCGAACGAACTGCTTCCTACTTCTCGATTTCTCTTCACCGTCGGCAACACTACAACCCCAAACTAGCGAACAAGAACACCATGTCTAGCCCCCTCATTCTCTTCGGATTTCGACAAGTTCGCAACCCAACTGTCAAAGCAAGGAGCTCACAAACTCCGTGTCTTCTTCATTCTTCAAAACGTTCGAACAGAAGCATATACACTCTTTGGATTCTCTTTGGAATTTTCCTTTTCTTTGGGTTCGAACTCTGACTCGATCCCTTCTTCATCTATCTTCTAAATCCCACATAACCCCGATCTTACACGCTTTGGCACCCACTAGTTCCTGGCCTCTTTCGTTATACGTGAACATCGACGAAGACCACGGAGAGCAGACACCATCAACACAGTCTTCTACCACCACTTCCCTAGAAACAGACGCCATCACAAAGGGTCGAATCCTTCAGATTTCGATTTGACGGATCTTGATTTGGTTTTTCATTTTCTTCCTCCTTCTCTGTAACTCTCTTTTCGTGGTGAACTAAGTCCCGCGTCGGCGATGCCCCTTTCCGGCCTTTGGGTGTCATTGTCACAGCCAGATCATGTTGGGATTTGTATAAGTCCTTATCGGTAATCTCAAATTTGAGGTGTCCAGGTTGTCTTCCTTCTCCCTTTTTCCGTGCCTTGATTTTCATTTATGGACAGCGGTCACCATATTGAGCATCCGGTTATGATTTCGAATCGGTTGGCACCTCGAAACATGTCTGATTCCGCGCCTGTTCGCTTGGGTTTCTTTTATTTTTGCCTCATATTTCTTCTGCCGTATTGAGCTCGTTAATTCACAAATGAATCCATCTGTTTACAAACTTGTACTGATTCCGCATGCACCGACCTTCAGGAAATGGACAAATGCACTTAAGCTTTCATTATTCGATGAAGTTTATGTTTGAACGTGGGTCCAATTGCTTTAAGCTCGACCAAGTTTCCCCTGTCTAATTTAAAGACTAGTTTGATTGGGTCTATATTCTGGTCTAATTTTGCTTACCGGGGTTTATCTAGTTTGCTTGCCGTGATGTTGTTGATCTTGCCTGAGTGATTCTTTCAATCTCAATAGAAGGATACTGCTGGTCTGTATCGTATTCTAGGTATAATTTCTTTGCTCATTACACAAGGTTCTTGGACCTAACCTGTCTGCGCCGTTTACCCATAAAAGCCAATTCTCGTTTAGGCGGCGGGTTGATAATTTCGATTTGGTGGTCAGCTGACACCCGAAACTGAGAATATTTGTCTTACCTTGTTGATATTGGGTGAATACAATGGCTCAAGGGAGGCTTGGCTGTTTCTGATGTTTAATATGGGAATTGGACCAAGATGATTTGTTGGCATTTTGGGTCCAGCTATCTCTCTCTCACTTAATGGATTCGTTGTAGAACGATATTTACCGGATGGGCTCGTGGGCCCGATCCATTTCTTGCAAAATATATAGGCTTGGATGCCTTTATTGTTTCATCTGTTTTCTTGCTTGGAGATTCAATTGTCCACGTTATATGCTTGATGTGAGATCTTTTCTGACATTTGGATTTTTGTCTTGACTGAGGTACATATATTCAATTGGACAAGGCTGCACTTGCTTGATATGGGCTGTGGACTTGGAGTTTGATATGGGGATGCACAACTGACCATACTGATGTGCTTTGGGCTTATACCCCTCAATGGGTACATACAAAATTGATGGAACTTGGGCTGGACTTGCTTTGCTTGGAAATCACTTTGGGCCCGACATTTGACCATGGGGATATACTTCGGGTTTGGTATTGCCTCATGGGTTTGAAAACCCCATCGGTTTGCCTTCAAGAAACTTTGCTAATTCCTTTCTGTACGCCTTGAATCCGGTTTGGAAATTAAAATTGCTTCAGATTGAAACTTGTCCCTTGCGCATCGATTTGGTTTGGAAATTTGTTTGAGACTAGCATTTGTCCCTTTGCGCTTAGATAAGAACATAGAATGGGTGATAGTTGCCCAAATGTTATAATAGTTTAGATAAATCATTCATTGGCTGGATGGTCCCTATTAATTCTTCATCTTAGAGGGAAGTGATATAAACCCTCCTAGGTATGATCCCATATGACTCACAACTCCTATCTTTGATATTACACTTTGGTTGAGTCGTAATCTAAGATGACGAATTAATTTGAGTAGCAACCCCAATGCCTGATTTATCTTACAATCCTCAACATTTGTTGGAAGCTAGAAACTCTTTTTTATGTTCTCGGTTGGGGTGTGGGATATGATTAGATTGCCCCCTTTCCTCCCATTGAGAGGGGCCGTATGATCCCATTGCACACACCCTAACCCCCTTACATTTCGTTACTAATTAATCTCGTATCTCTTTGTCTGTGTTCCATGGCATGTACGTATTTCTTGAGGAACGAGGAATTGCTCGGGGATTAAGGAGCTGAACCTTGGCTTGGACTACCGAGACTCTCCCATCAACATAAAAAAAACGGTTGGTGTATCTCTTCGGATCCCCTTCAGCTCGAGTGAGGCGGCGTCGATGCGACCCCCCATAGCAGCTTGTTTTTTATTCAAAACTTTAATTCTTATCATGAATTGTAACTTGTCTATTAATTGTGCTGCCTAATATAGTTTTGGGTTTTATAATTTTGTACACTTTATGATTGTTGTTCTTCCGATTATCTGTTGTACATATTCTTGACTGCTTGCCTTTACATGTTCGATTCAATAATGCATTGGCCGTCTTCATTTATTTGTCGACTTTGTATTATAAATTGATAGATCGGCTTAGCACAGGTGGCCATAGAATAGCTTTTAGGTTTGCCCACTTATTTCTGGACACTTCGAGTCCAGTTAGAAAAGCTTCTAGGTTCGGGGAAGTTCCTCACTCAAACGGGCCGTAGAGTTTGGTCGGTGTGGAACTCCCTTCCTTCATAAAATTTTTTCAAACAATCCGTAATTGTCAGAATAAAATATACAATCATCCAATTCTAAATCAATTCAAAGATCAAATGAGTCAAATTGCACTTCAAAATCAAACTCTCTCATACTCACTCATCAAACACACTTCAAAGTCGATCTCTTCACACCCTCTCATCATACACCTGTAAAACCAATCTCTCTCATACTCACTCATCAAACACACTTCAAAGTCGATCTCTTTCACACCCTCTCATCGTACACACTGTAAAACCAATCTCTCTCATACTCACTCATCAAACACACTTCAAAGTCGATCTCTTTCACACCCTCTCATCATACACACTGTAAAACCAATCTCTCTCATACTCACTCATCAAACACACTTCAAAGTCGATCTCTTTCACACCCTCTCATCATACACACTGTAAAACCAATCTCTCTCATACTCACTCATCAAACACACTTCAAAGTCGATCTCTTTCACACCCTCTCATCATACACACTGTAAAACCAATCTCTCTCATACTCACTCATCAAACACACTTCAAAGTCGATCTCTTTCACACCCTCTCATCATACACACTGTAAAACCAATCTCTCTCATACTCACTCATCAAACACACTTCAAAGTCGATCTCTTTCACACCCTCTCATCATACACACTGTAAAACCAATCTCTCTCATACTCACTCATCAAACACACTTCAAAGTCGATCTCTTTCACACCCTCTCATCATACACACTGTAAAACCAATCTCTCTCATACTCACTCATCAAACACACTTCAAAGTCGATCTCTTTCACACCCTCTCATCATACACACTGTAAAACCAATCTCCCTCATACTCTCCCATCATACACACTCTAAAATCAATCCCTCTCATACTCATTCATCAAACACACTTCAAAATCCATCCCTTTCCTACTCACTCACCCTACGCTCTCCAAAATCAATCCTCTCATACTCCAAAACCAGATATCCTTCATGAATTCTTCGGAATCAAATCTCTTTGCACTCAACATTAAACACTCTTCATACACTCATTAGACACACTTCAACCTCACAAAGCATTTGAAATGCTTCCAAAAGTTCCAAGATCAAACTTCAAACTCCTTCCAAACTCCAATTGTCTCATAGTTTCAAGTCATCTTCCAACTTCAATTTCTAAGGCCCAAACCCGGCCCAATTTCAAAGCCAAAACCGGGCCCAAATCTAGCCCTCATTTCAAGGCCCAAGTACGGCTCATTGCCTCAATTCGATCCCGATTTAGTTTCAAACCCAACTCACCTTCAATTCCGAATCAGATTCAAATTCAATTTCAATTTCAATCCAATTCAATTCAAAATTCTTTTCATTCCCGATCCAATTCAATTTCATTTCAATCCCAAATAATTCCAAACAGACTCGAACGTCTCAACAGACTCGAACGTCTTAACAGCTCAACAGACTCGAACGTCTCAGCAGCTCAACAGACTCGAACGTCTCAGCAGCTCAACAGACTCGAACGTCTCAGCAGCTCAACAGACTCGAACGTCTCAATAGCTCAACAGACTCGAATGTCTCAGCAGTTCAACAAACTTGAACATCTCCATAGACTCAGCAAACTCAAACACCTCAAAAACCTTCAGCTTCTCACACCCGATCACCTTCAAAATTCATAACCCTTTCAAGCCTTGATCATCTTACAGACCCGAGCGTCTCACAGACTCCGTCATCTCAAGATTTTAAATGTCTCACAGACCCGAGTGTCTCACAGACTTTTTGCACCTCAAACTCCAAAATAAACCCAACAATTTGTCAAACCTCACAAAATGACCACAAAACCTATTTGACGCCTCAAAGACCCAAAAGGTCAAAACCCCAATTCCTTCAAAACCCCAAAACTCCCAAACCTCCAAAAACTTCTGAACTACGTAAGGTCTGATCTCAACAAGGAGTTGGGTACGTAGGCAACCCACACAGGGTGCGACCCCACATCAATCAAAATACCTTTTTGCACTCAGTCATCTCACCTTCAAATAACCCTATGCACTTCCAACCCTCGATTGCCTCAAAAAACTCAACCATCCCAAAGATCGTGAACTACGTAAGGTCTGATCTCAACAGGGAGTTGAGTACGTAGGCAGCCCATCTAGGGTGCGACCCCATTCCAAACAAAAACTCTTTTCCCCCTCTAAGGTGGCTTTCATATCTCTCAAGCACTCAAACCTTCTTCGGCTCCCACAAACTTTAAACCATCAGACTTCAAGTCTTGTCTATTCACTCAACCTCCGACTCTTTCCAAATCTTCTATACTCATCAGAATTCGTCAATTCTTCTTCTTGGCACTAGCTTGGCAGAAAAGCTTGCCTCATCCACTCGTTTACTCTCTTCCCATCCTAATCCTATCCTTGGCTTTTAATTGAATCTCTCTAATAAGGTTTTGAAAGAAGACAATCCTGACAATTGGAGACCGAGGTTTCCTCGGGCACCAATCCGAAGTCGTGGTCGTTGCCACTTCTGAGGGGTGTAACCCAGTGCGAACCCACAACAGAATCTCTGCAAATGACCAGATAGTCCCTATCCATAGGCAAAAATCATCAGAGTCAATTAACGGTTCTTGGAACCCTTTCCTCCCTTCCTAGTTCCTTAGGTCAAACTAGGTGGCGACTCTAGTCAACTCCGCCTTATAGAGGCATAAGTCCGCATGGAGCCCATAGAGAGCGGGTGTAGTGCTCACTAACACTCCCCATATGCTTTCTGGGAAAGACGGACGATGTAGTAGGTATTTGAGGGTTGCGATGAATAACGGGTTTTCACCCTCCACAGAATGGCACTTTAGGATCTAGGCTTTTCAGTCAAGAACCATATTTAGATAGACCCCCCCTCATACCGAAAAATCACCCTCCACAGGGGTATTTCAATCTACCCCCCTTAAAAGAACTTTGTTCTCAAAGTTCATACTTCCACATATCCTAAATATTAGCACACGGGAATACTTATAAACAATACTTACATACATTACTAACAACACACTTACATAACATTGGACACCAGGTCCATACAACATAACATAACATTGGACACAAGGTCCATACAACATAACATAACATTGGACACAAGGTCCATACAACATAACATAACATTGGACACAAGGTCCATACAACATTATCCACATCATTCAGACACAACGGTCTGTAACATAACAACATAACATAGACGATGTATACAAATACACGTCGTACACACATAACCGAAACGGCTCTACCCCCCTTAAAAAGGGGTACGCCCCGTACCCTATACACATAAGGACTAAGAAGTAAACAATGACGGGTACTTCGCCTTCATCTTATCTTCCAGCTCCCAAGTGGCCTCCTCAACGTCCTGGTTAGACCAAAGAACTTTCACCAGTCTCACGGACTTATGGTGAGTGTCTCGAGTCTTAGCATCCAGAATCCGTACCGGAGTCTCCACTGATCGCATGGTCGGCTCTAAGGTTAGCCTTTCAGGCTGAAGCACATGAGACGGATGAGACATATACTTCTTCAAATGGGACACATGAAATACATCATGTACCTTGCCCAGCTCGGCGGGTAGGTCTAGTCTATAGGCTACCGGGCCGATCCGCTCCGTCACAACATAAGGCCCCACATACTTTGGGCTCAACTTGCCCTTCTGGCCAAAACGAAATACTCCTTCATGGGGGATACTCTCAAAAATACCTGATCGCCCACGGCGAACTCCAGGTCACGTCTACGCACATCTGCGTACGACTTCTGTCTATCCTGAGCTGCCTTCATGTTAGCCCGGATCTGGCGAACTTCTGCCTGGACTTGTTCAAGATACTCTGGTCCTATAATGACCGTCTCACTCGACTCATCCCAGCATAATGGCGTGCGGCACGGTCTACCGTACAAGGCCTGGAAGGGAGACATCTTGATCGAAGCATGATAACTGTGTTGTAACTAAACTCGATCAGATGTAACTTATCAATCCAGCTGGTCTAAAAGTCAAGTGCACAAGCACGTAGCATATCCTCAAGTGTCTGAATGGTGCGCTCACTCTGACCATCGCGGTGGGGTGAAACGCTGTACTCAATTTCAATTCAGTACCCAATGCCTCTCGTGTAGACTTCCAATATCTGGATAAGAATCTGGTATCTCTTTCAGATACAATCGTTTTTGGTACACCATGATGTCTTACAATCTCTTTATCAAACAGTTCCGCCAATCTTGCCACTTTCCAAGTGTCCTTCATCGGAATGAATCGGGCCACCTTGGTCAGTCGGTCAACTATCACCCATATCATATTCAGACCTCCCTTGTAGGCGGAAGCCCTACTACAAAGTCCATGGAGATATCATGGAACTTCCACTCAGGCACTGGCATTGGCTGTACCATACCACCAGGCCGTCGGTGCTCAAACTTGACCTTCTGGCAAGTGAGACACCTCAACACATAATCACTAACATCTTTCTTCATTCCAGTCCACCAAAAATACCTTTTCATACTCTTTACATCTTTGAAGCTCCGGGGTTAATCGAAGTAGTAGAACAATGGGATTCACTCAATATGCGCTCCTTCAACTCAGCGCTGCTCCTAGGTATGCACAATCGGCCATTCAGCCTAATCAGGTCATCATCGTGGAGTCTGAAGTCATACTTCTGACCCTCGAATGTGCCATCAATAAGCTTCTGCCGGATCTCCAGCATGTACTGATCCGTCATCTGAGCACTCCGCACCTCTTCAACCAAGCCAGTATGAGAGACTAGCGAATGGAGAGAGTGTGCTCGGCGACTCAGTGCGTCAGCTACCACGTTTGCCTTACCCTCTTTGTATTGCAGATTAATATCGTAGTCATTCAGAAACTCAACCCACCTTCTTTGCCTCATGTTCAACTCTTTCTGAGTGAACAAGTACTTCAAGCTTTTATGGTCAGAATAGATTGTCACACTTACCCCATACAAATAATGTCGCCATATCTTTAATGCGAAGACAATGGCACCCAATTCTAAGTCGTGGGTAGGGTAGTTCTCCTCATGCTTCTTCAGCTGACGGGAGGCGTATGCCACGACCTTCCCGTGTTGCATCAATACACAACCCATACCTCTGCCTGATGCGTCGCAGTAGACCTCAAAACCATCTGGACCGTCTGGTAATGTCAGGACTGGTGCAGATGTCAGAGCATCCTTGAGACTCGTGAAAGAACTCTCACAGTCAACTGTCCACTCGAATGGTGCATCCTTCTTCATTAAGGAAGTCATCGGCTTCGAGATACTGGAGAAGTCCTTCACAAACCTCCTATAATAACCTGCCAGACCGAGGAAGCTCCTGATATCAGTGACTGTCTTCGACCTAGGCCAGGTGCGCACTGCATCTATCTTTGCCGGATCAACAGCGATCCCGGCCTCAGAAATCACATGTCCAAGGAAAGATACTTGGTTCAACCAAAATTCACATTTCGAAAACTTTGCATACAACTGGTTTCTCCTCAGAGTTTGTAACACATCTCTCAGGTGGCTTTCGTGCTCACCTTTCGATTTAGAATACACAAGAATGTCATCGATGAAGACTACCACAGATTTGTCCAACTGATCTTGGAACAAACGGTTCATTAAGTCCATGAACTTTGCTGGTGCATTTGATAAGCCAAATGGCATAACTGTGAACTCATAATGCCCATACCTCGTTCTGAACGCTGTCTTTTCAATATCACTATCACGGATGGCAATCTGATGGTATCCGGAACGTAAGTCTATCTTGGAGAATACTGATGCACCCCTCAGCTGATCAAATAGATCGTCGATGCGTGGTAAAGGGTAACGGTTCTTCACCGTAACAGCATTCAGCTCCCGATAATCAATGCACAGGCGGAGGCTACCGTCTTTCTTCTTCACGAAGAGAACCGGCGCTCCCCATGGTGATACACTAGGGCGGATAAAGCCCTTGTCGAGTAGGTCTCTCAGCTGCTCCTTGAGCTCTGTCATCTCTGCTGGAGCCATACGATAAGGTGCTTTCGCAATGGGTCCAGTGCCCGGTACTAAGTCGATCTCAAACTCAACCTCTCGTGCTGGCGGCATGCCCGGCAGTTCCTTAGGAAATACATCAGGAAACTCCGACACTACCGGCACATCTGGGCTAAACTCAGGGTCTCTCTCTATGTCCTGGACATAGCAGAGGTATACATCACTCCCTCGTCGTAACTCGCGATACATGGCCATGGCGGTGATGATCTGTGTCGAAGGCTCCCTGGGCCTCTGGCGGTATGATATGGTAACCCCAGATGGACTCCGAAGAAGCAGTCGATGCTCGGCACACAGGATTCTGCCCTTGTACCGCTCCAACCAGTTCATCCCGACAATCACATCAAATCCAAGTCCGTCGAACTCTATCAGGTCGATCGGGAACTCTTCACCTCTGATTCGTACAATGACATCTCGGTGGTAGCGGGTACACCTGATCCGCTCTTTCGATGGGAGAGTGACCAAGAAGTCTGGCATCTCCTCTCCATCTAACCCCAGCCTCTTCGTAAAAGATAGCGAAACGAATGTGTGTGAGGCTCCAGAGTCGAACAAGATCGATGCATCCACGCCATTCACTGGAAAGGTACCGGTGAGGATTGTGCCGCTCTTGCCGGCTTCTGCCTCATTGCAGACACTCAGTGTACCTCCCGTTCTGAGTGCACAGCCTAATTCATTGGCAAACTAATAAGTACTGGGTAACAACACGGTTGATATACTTCAATAACTCCACTTTATTCATTAATACTTCCTCTTTACAACATTGTTGGTTTACATGGTTGATATAACTTAACACATACATAACTCCCTTAACATATACTGGCTTAACACATTACAAAGTATACAAGGCTTAGAATTGTCTGAAGGTCAAATTCAAACGTCCGGGTTTCATGTGTGTGGCATTGATCACTGCCGACGGTGCGGTGTTCAGTTTGATCTTTCTGATGCCGTGATATAGCATCCTTGACTGCCCACCCATGATTAACACATCTCCTGACTTTAACATTAACTTCCTTGCGAGATCAGCACGCTTCTGCTCGCCATACACAAATACTGCGGTATCACCAATGGACCAAGACACTACGGGTACTCCCTTACTTAGAGACTCGGGTGACTCGTCCTTATCTTGGTGTAAACCTAACCGTCCACCTTTCTGGTAGAAGTTCACAATACACAAATCTGCTTCCACACTTGGAATTGAATCCGTTTCAACTTGTTGAGCAATTCCCACGGCGTGACTAACGACCGCACGGAATTCCTCAGGTATACTTGGTACTGTTGCTCCATCTTCAGCTCGCACTTCTTGATATGACTTGGTGTAAGGGTTCCAGTCCCTACCCATGCACATCATCTTCAATTGCATTCTTGATCCGTTCGGATATTCAGGTGTGTAGAAACCTCCAGGTTTAGCTCCAAGTTCGTCGCATCGTCTGATGACATGGACTTGTGCTTCCGGTGTCAGGTATCCACTTAAAAGTATCACACCTGGCTGGATAACCTGACATTGCTCCATTGGAAAGTCGGTGATGTTGATGGTGGTCTCTTCAGGGTTTGGTGTGGGTGGGATCGGATAACATATATTGAAGGTTCCTTTCAGTTTAGAATTATCTAATTAGGTGTTTTTCACACTATACTTTAACTCCTTACTCACATGATAATACTCTTGAACTCACTAACACACATAAGCATGAAATGCGGTATGCAATCACTTATTACATTCAACAGTTTAGGTGGTACCTGGTCTAGAAGAGGGCCCTGGCGCCTCAGACCGGTCCACCACATTCAGGGTGGCCTTGCTAGGTCCCGTCCCCTTCCCCTTCTGGGAATCAGTGTGCCTCTGATCAGTGGGTGGCTGGTTAGCCGTCTTCGGGCCATCAATAGCTGCTGTGGCCTTACCCTTCCACTGCCCCTTGGGCTTGTTGACTCTGCTGTTGGGGTTCCGGTAACACTCGTGGTCACGGTGGCCCCACTTCTCGCAGTATCGACACTGCACCTCATTCCCTTTGCAGTCCTTGCCGGGGTGGTCTCCATTGCACCACTTACAGTAATAGTGGCGCTCCGGTCCAGAGCCCGTGCTAGCTGCTAACACAATACACACTCAGTACTTGTTTCACAACTTATCAACATACACATCAACTTATTACACATGATTAAACCATTACCCTTTGGTGGGTATGAGCGTAGGGGCTTCGCCGCATAAGCATATTTGAGCTTCAGTGGCTCCTTAGCTGTGGTGGTTTGGGCTTGGCCCTTGTCACCCTGGTGCTGACTCTTCTGGGGCTGGGGATAAGGTTTCTTCTTCTTCTTCCTTCCCCCCATACCCCTGCGAACTCTGGCCCTCGCTCGTGGCCTTGCGCTTGTGCGCATTCTCCTCGTCCCTCAGATGGACGGTGATCTCCACCTTAGCAGCGGCATGATAGCACTCCTGAATTTAGGATGATCAGTCATGCCCCGCAATACATACTCACAAACTCACATTATTACTCACTTGTAGACTACACATATTCACATCACTCTTAATTTAATTTACCTGCAAGGTAGTATACTCAGCTGGCCCCATCCCATAGCGAAGACGGTGGCTGAGACCGTTGTAGAAACGGTTTACCAGCACCCGGTTCGAGTATCCCAGGTCCGGTAACAGGTGGACAAGGCCGGTGAAGGCAGTGTAATACTCATCAACCGACACCTTGTCCCCCTGCCTCAGACTATCCAGCTCCAGGCGCTTGGCCTCTTGAACGTGCACGGGGTAGTATTTGGCTCGCAGCAGAGCCGTGTACTCCCTCCAACCAACTGAGGATCCGCCATCCGGTCCTCTCTCACTAGCTTCCACCAGTTCTGTGCCGAACCCTTCAGGTAGTAAGCGGCAAGACGGACCTTAGCCTCTGCGGGCACAGCCAAGGTCTCGTAGGCGGTCTCCAACTCGGAGATGTACGCCTCCAACTTACGTGGGTCGGTCTCCCCATGAAACGAAGGGGTCTCAGATCTGCCAATGCCTTGACCCAGTTGGTCTCTCGTGGCGGTGGCGGTGGTGGCTGAACTCCGGGCATCTGCCCCTGCTGCGATCGTACAAGCTGGGGTACCATCTGGGCCACAGCGGCTGCTACAGCCTCAGCCATAACCTGAGTCGTAGTGTTCTCGCCCTGGTCACCCCCAGTACCAGTACCACTTCCGCGGCCTCTACCGCGTGGTCTACCTGCCATCTGTATTTACATGAATATTCATTAGCAATATGCTTGCACACTTATCGGTCCAACGGTTGTAACGCTTCCCGACAATAAGGTATCTCCACACTTAGTTAGTGGTTAACCTATCCATAACTGATCACTTAGGTAACTGTAGTTAGGTTTCCTAACTCGGTATATTCCTAAGCTCGGTATTCTAGTCATCAGAGCGATACTTCGCTCTGATACCACTTTTTGTAACACCCCTAATACGCACATGATACTAAATGAAATCGCAGCGGAATAAAATAACTAAACAGTAACTAACGATTCGGTGCTACAACGCCGTCAACCACCCACGTGGTTGACAAGGCAGAATAAATACAATTGTACCGGTCTGATGATCAGACTCCCGAGCATAAAACTAAACCATAAATACATTATATACAATACCGAGTGTTTACATATCCGTCACTGTATAACATCACTGTAACTGCAACAACCAAAAGTATATAACGCCACAGGAGCACAGGCGCATCCCGGGCCAACATCCAAAAGTATGCAAAAGGGATTACATCCTAGGATCTAAAGCCACTCCGCTTCTTCGATCCTCATCCTGCAGTATAAGAAATATGGATCCCCCGAGGGGGTCAGCAACCCTTGGCTGGTATGGCTAACGCGCAGCCCATCGGCTACCGGGATACGCGCAGCTAATTGTCATGATAACATGGCATTTATTTACATACATAACATAACATAACATGGAGCTTAGCATCAATGGTGCACAGCTCATCATCACATACACAGTGGATCTTGGTTCCACAATAACAAACCACAAGGGTCAAATAACATAAGAGCCTAGAGAGTGATTCACCCTCATGTTAAGCTCGTTAAACACACTCATTACCGTTCTGTTAGACGAACGAGTAACTTAAGTCACAGATGGTTCGGATTTAGTGACCCGAACACACCACACAAACACAGGTTCCCACTAAACCGATCATAAGTCAGAATAGGTAAGCTTTGGAAGAAGCTAGCGGGAGATCGAACGCCAAATTAAGGAGAACAATCTTAACAACATAAGAGTCGAATCTGATTCAGATATCTACTCTCAATTTACATGCATGACCGGATAACCGGATTCCTCACTTCCCAGTTAACACTTGTTAGAAGTTCATAGTGGAACTTAGCAACCAACACACAATAGGTGGTAAGTCATGTTAGACACACACAAGGGAATTGAGTCACAACATCACATCACAATAATATGAACGACTGTAAACTCATTACATGTTTAAATCTTATAACGTTGTAAACACACAGAAAAACATACAACACACAAGCCGGTGTAAACCGCTAGACAATAGACTGCAAGAAAACCATACCTCGGTCCTTGCCTCGACTGGTTTCCACCTTGAGAAAATCCTAAACACATTAGTAACGTCGGTTAATTAACGCACTAGTCCATTATTAACATTATCTGCTCAACATTACTAGTTTATTTTTATTTTACACTTGTTACAACTTTTCATCCTTTTTAATTGCCTTTTAAACCCACCTAACATGTCTCACATAACCTTATAATATCATTACTAACCAACTACCATTTTTAGATAACAATTCCCATCTTAAAACAACAACTTTTGGTCCATACAGTGGCCTGTCCGAACTTGTGTCCGAGCTTCCAAGTTCGGACACAAGCCGTGACTTTGGACAGAAATCAGACACATGTCCGAACTTGTGTCCGACTTCGGAAGTTCGGACATGAGTCGAGGAGGAAATCCTAGCCAGAAATCCATACGTCCGAACATGTGTCCGGACTTCCCAAGTTCGGACACAGTTCGAGGATAATCCCTAAGAAATAACAGGTGCGTCCGAACTTCCAAATTCGGACGGTAGTTCGGACACTACCTAAAATCCAGAAAACTGTAAGCGTAACAGGGCATGTCCGAGCTTCCAAGTTCGGACGGAAGTTCGGACGTGCCATTATACTCAATTTCTAAGCCTTTAAACACTTAACCAATTCCTCCAAAGCCTCCTAATGCTTCCTAACAACATTTGGTACCCTTATATCCACATACAACATTCATGAAACTCATTTTCTAATTCCTTAAGCCTTTACTTATTTCTTTGTGAAATTCCTTAACACTTACAACATTTTGTACTAGGTTTCTAAATGGTGTTCCTCACCTATGATAACTACTATCCCAAAATGCTTTCTCCTCATCTTAACATCATCTCTTAAGCATTATTTCTCACAACCAACTCCTTATGTCACTCTTGGAGTTCTTTTCCAAGTTTACACTTTCTCCTTATTTACCAAAGTTTGCCTAAGTCTTTACCTAAGTCCCAAAATGACTTTGGTACATACTAAAATCTCAAGCTCATGCCTAAGTCCTTGTTACATCCCAAATCACCTTAATGCATGTTTCTTACACAAGAACAACACTTAACCATTTTAAATACTCCTTAACTTATCTAACTCATTTTAACACTTAGAACTTCACATTTGTTACCTAAATTTCGACATAGGTTCTCCTAGAACATTACTAAACCAAACACCTTGTTTTTACCAACAAACAACCAAGAACACTAAAAATCCATCAAGTACTTTATACACAAACTTCACTCACAAAGCACTACATCACAATATAGTGCACAATTTAAATTGCATGGCACTTAGGCCCTTAAATGACATGGCTCTTAGGCCCTTAAGGTGCATAAATCATAAACACTGAATTTCCACAATTATTGCCTTTAACCTGCAAATACACTCAACAAACCATATGCCTTTTACTAAGCTCTTGAGAACACTTTACTAAGTCATTCACCATTGGCTCTTTTAGGTAGTTTTAATAAGCATTTATAAGCTCATTTCTCCTAAGGCATTAAAACAACATTAGGTTAGTAGATTTACCTCTTTTGCAAAATAACTTCTTTCTTGTTTCCTTTAGAAAACCAATAGAGTACTTGATTCTTTGACAAGTTCTAAACAATATACAAACATTATAATGAGTATTCAAGCTATGAGCCATCTCATTGTAAACCCTAGTTTTACATTGTTTCAAAACATTAATGTGTAGTATTTTACCTTGCTCTTTGAAGAGAGTTTGAATATCTAGCAAGAGAGGACTCCACCTAGTCCATGAAGAGTTGGAATGAAGCTAGAACAAAGTCACATAAAAAGCTCCTTCAATGTATATTTTCGGACATGACAAAAACAAGGAGGAAACTTAATTTTTGTTTGAGATTCCTACCTAGAAGCCAAGGAGAGTAACATATGTAAAATACAAGCTCAAGCTCCTTCAATGGAGAAACTCCATGGCACCAAAATGGTGTCTTGAAGTTTGGAGAAGATAGAAATGAAGAGCTTGAGGAGAGGAAGAAGATGGTGGTGTTTGTTTTTGATTTGGACAAGTGAGCAGGTTTTACAAGAGATTAAAGTGGGAGTTTCAATGAGATGTGTGTATTACCGTGAGAGAACAGCAAGAAGAAGGAAGAAGGAGGTGGGAAACCGTGGAGCAAGGAAAGAAATGAGAGAATGGGATAGAATTTGCTTTATGAAGATATTTATACTTGTAAAGTAAAAGGGTACTTAAGTAGTTTACTTATTTTCTTAACAACCTAACAAGGGTGGTGTGTCACCAACCTTAAAAACCGGCCCCAAATAGTAGTAGGAGGGTATATAGTCTTTGTTTGTCAATTTAATTACTTATACAAACATATGTTACAAAATAGCTTATAAAAGTTACTATTCATAAAACAAGGCACATAGAAGTGAAATTTTTGATTTCCATTAATATAGACACCCAAATGTGATATTATATAGTACACATATGTATTTAAGAGTAATGATGGACATCTAGCCACTCAAAACTCATTTACAAGACAATTTTTCAAAAATGTGCTTTAAGGACTTGGTTTTCTTTGGTAATTGACTTAATATGTCATTAGTGTAATGAGGTCTTGGTAAGTTCATTAGGTCTAACCAAGTTTATCCCAAGCTTAGAGCACATTTTGGCTCTTATTGACTTTAAAGCACATTTTGTGTTTCCTTTTGTTTAAATTTGTTTACTAATGTTTCTAAGACTCTTTTTAGTCTTAATACACCATATTTAAGTGTTTATACAATATATTAAGGTTTGGGGTATTTCACTCTGTTAGGCGTCAGTAAATGGTTCTGGAACGGTCCGACCCAGAGGACTTGGGTCGGACATGGGTCGGTCGGTCGTGTTTTGAAGGACGGTAAATGTTCTGGAATGGTCCAACCCAGTCGAGTGAGTCGGACATGGGTCGGACATGGTTGTTTTGTAAGGCGGTAGATGTTCTGTAATAGTCCGACCCAGCCGAGTGAGTCGGACATGGGTCGGACGTGTATGTTCAAAGGTCGAAGAAATCTCTGGAATGGTCCGACCCAGATGGTTGGGTCAGACATGGGTCTGACAAGTTGAGTTTTTCAAACCCGAAAACCACTGGAAGGGTCCGACCGAGTTGTGGGTCGGACGTGGGTCGGACAGACCAAATTCATATAAAAAAAAGTAAAGAATGTGGCTAATTGCAAACAGGTAAATTGATCTACTAAAACTAAACAAATTAATCTAGAAAGTAATAAATCAATAAGTCGTCGGGTTGCAAAATCCCGGTCACTATAGTATAGAAAGTAAAGCAACCAGGTATCGAACCACGAGACTTGCAAAATAATGCCTAAGTCCTATCCTAAATCCTAATAAAACTGGAAATTCAGGGGGTTGTGAATTGTTTTCGTGTTTGAATTAAATAAACGCAAATCAAGGTTAAAAATGAACAATTGGTGAAAATAATGATGAGTTGATAATATGAGTGGAAACTCCGGGTTCAGGTCGTTCTTTACTGGTTGAATCTAGTAACTTCTACAATTTAATTATGAGAAAAAGGCCAATTCTTTCTATCTCTTCAATGCTAAATCCTAGTTCATTGAAGAGCTCACCTATCAGAACATGTCAACTCTAATCTAGCAGTTGGCAAAACACATATAGGCGGAATAAGTGCGAAGAATTGTTAGCGTTGTAGAAGAGATTATCTATCCGACTAATCTTTCCCCCAAATCTCCAGGTTAATTCGAACTCCCTATTAATCACCTTGTCTGATCCTAATAGGTTTCGCAGAACAACTCTATAAAACTCGTTGGAATTAATAGAGAAGAAGAATGATAATCATTACCTAGAAACAATCCATACAGTCTCATAATCAAATTGCAGAATTCTTAACTACATTGTATCCAGTACGAACAACCCTACCCAAGCAAATCCTATCTAGCCAAACTATTCACAAAACAGGCAAAAGAAAAGAGATTGAGAAATCATCTGGAATAGAAAAACTTCTAAATTCGCTCCGTGTCCAGATCTGGAGTTCGCTGGGCTAGAGGTTTGAAGATGATGGTGGTGATGGTGATGATCGATGGTGATGGTGATGGAGCGAGGGGAGGCGTGATGTGAGAGCCTCTCTGAGGCATCTGGCGGTGAATACCATGTTCTCCCAACCCTCGGTGAATTTTTATAACAAAAATAGGCATTTTTAACTCTTAAAACTGCAACTTTCGAATTCTGTACGCGGCGTCCGAATTGGAAGTTCGGACGCATGTTAGGACAAATTTTCAGGAAGTTTCGACCTCTGTAGCCGAACATCAAAGTTCGGACATAAGTTCGGGACATGTCGGTATCCTGACGATGTGAAACTTGTTTCGGGCGTATATTCTTCGTTTGGACTCCGTTCTGCTCCCGTTTGTTGCGTTGCGAAGCTTGTGAAGTGAAGAGATGCAATTCTATGACTTTACCTGCATTTGATACATAAAACGTACAATCATCTATAAAAAATAAATCATTGGAAAAACACATGATAAGTGAGAAAATATTAGCCAAACCAATGTAGAATAATCAGCAAATTAAACCCTTAAAAGGCTCTATATTCAGGATATCACTAATGTAGTTAGCCCTAAGGTTGTATAGTGTAGGTTGGTAATGGAAGATTAGTTGGGGCATTAAAAACAGTGTCATACAATCATGGTTAAACATTAGTAAGTTTGAAGTTAGAAGTAAATAATTAACCGACATCTTAAACATGTTATAGGAGTGACCTACGGCGGAAATCAATCGAAGCAAGGACCAAGGTTATGGTTTTCTTGCAGTCTGTCGCCTAGGTTTACCACCGGCTTGTGTGTGGTTTTTTTTTCTGTGGTTTATGACGTTTATAAGACTTACTTAACATGTAATGAGTTTACCGTTGTTCATATATTGTGATGTATGATGTGACTCATTTCCCTTGTGTGTGTCTAACATGACTTACCACCTGTTGTGTATTGTTTGTTAAGTTCCACCGTGAACTTCTAACAAGTGTAACTGGGACGTGAGGAATCCGGTGGTCCGGTCATGCATGTAAGAAAGAGTAGATATCTGAATCAGATTCGACTCTTATGTGTTAAGATTGTTCTCCTTAATTTGGCGTTCGATCTCCCGCTAGCTCCTCCAAGCTTACTATTCTGACTTATGATCGGTTTAGTGGGAACATGTTGTGTGGTTGTGTGTGTTCGGGTACTATATCAGAACCATCTGTGACTTAAGTTACTCGTTCGAATAACAGAACGGTAATGAGTGTGTGTAACGAGCTTAACATGAGGGTGAACCATTCTCTAGGCTCTTATGTTGTTTAACCTTCTTGGTTTGTTATTGTGGAAAGAGTATCCACTGTGTATGTGATGTTGTGCTATGCAATAATGATGCTATGCCACATATTATGTTTGTTATGTTTTAAAATGAATGCCATGTTATCATGACAAGTAGTTGCGCGTATCCCGGTAGCCGATGGGTCGCGTTAACCATACAGCCAAGGGTTGCTGACCCCCTCGGGGGCTCCATATTTTTACTGCAGGATGAGGATCGAGGAAGCAGAGTGGCTGTAGGTTCTAGGCTGCAGTTGTACTTTTGGTTATTTTGAATGTTGAGCCCGGATGCGCCTGTGCTCCCGTGGCATTATATTTTGATTCCGTTGAAACTACTGTGGCGGTATATTGGCAGTTTACAGTGAAGGAATGTAATTAAATACTCGGTATTGTATATGATGTAATTATGGTTTTAGTTCTATGCTCGGGAGTCTGATCATCAGACCGGTACACTTGTATTTATTCTGCCTTGTCAACCACGTGGGTGGTTGACGGCGTTGTAGCACCGAAGCGTTTAGTTATTGTTTAGTTATTTATTTCCGTGCGATTTCATTTAGTTGTGAAGTTCGATGTAGGGGTGTTACAAAAAGTGGTATCAGAGCGAAGTATCGCTCTGATGACTAGAATACCGAGCTTAGGAATATACCGAGTTAGGAAACCTAACTACAGTTACCTAAGTGAGCAGTTATGGAAAGGTTAACCACTAACCAAGTGTGGAGATACCTTGTTGTCGGGAACACGTTACAACCGTTGGAACCAATAAGTGTGTAAGCATAATGCTAATAAATGTTCGTGTGAATTCAGATGTCAGGTAGACCGAGAGGTAGAGGCCGCGGAAGCGGTACTGGAGATACGGATGACCAGGGCGAGAATACTACGGCTCAGGTTATGGCCGAAGCTGTAGCGGCCGCCGTAGCCCAAATGGTCCCACAACTTGTAGCTGCGATTCAGTAGGGGCAACAGCCCGAAGTTCAACCACCACCGCCACCGCCACGAGAGACCAACTGGGTCAAGGCATTGGCAGATCTTAGACCCCGTCGTTTCATGGGGAGACCGACCCACGTAAGCTGGAGGCGTACATCTCCGAGTTGGAGACCGCCTACGAGACCTTGGATGTGCCTGCTGGGGCCAAGGTCCGTCTTGCCGCTTACTACCTGAAGGGTTCGGCACAGAGTTGGTGGAAGCTTGTGAGATAGGACCGGATGGCGGATCCTCAGTTTGGTTGGAGGGAGTACACAGCTCTACTGCGAGCCAAATACTACCATGTGCATGTTCAAGAGGCCAAGCGCCTGGAGCTGGATAGTCTGAGGCAGGGGGACAAGATGTCGGTCGATGAGTACTACACTGCATTCACCGGTCTTATCCACCTGTTACCGGACCTGGGATACTCGAACCGGGTGCTGGTAAACCGTTTCTACAACGGTCTCAGCCACCGTCTTCGCTATGGGATGGGGCCAGCTGAGTATACTACCTTGCAGGTAATTTGAATACAGTGTGATGTGAACAAGTGTAATCCATAAGTGAGTATTAATGTGAGATTGTGAGTATGTTCTGCGGGGCATGACTGACATCCTAAATTCAGGAGTGCTATCATGCCGCTGCTAAGGTGGAGATTACCGTCCGACTGAGGGACGAGGAGAATGCGCACAAGCGCAAGGCCACGAGCGAGGGCCAGAGTCCGCAGGGGTACGGGGGAGGAAAGAAGAAGAAGAAACCTTATCCCCAGCCCCAGAAGAGTCAGCACCAGGGTGACAAGGGCCAAGCCCAAACCACCACAGCTGAGGAGCCACTAAAGCTCACATATGCATACGCGGCGAAACCCCTACGCTCTTACCCACCTAAGGGTAATTATTTAATCATGTGTGACAAGTTGAAGTATATGTTGTTAAGTTATGAAGTAAGTATTGATTGTGTACTGTGATAGCAGCTAGCACGGGCTCTGGACCGGAGCGCCACTATTATTGTAAGTGGTGTAACGGAGACCACCCCGACAAAGACTGCAAGGGAAACGATGTACAGTGTCATTACTGCGAGAAGTGGGGTCACCGTGACTACGAGTGTTACCGGAACCCCAACAGCAGAGTCAACAAGCCCAAGGGGCAGTGGAAGGGTAAGGCCACAACGACTACTGATGGCCCGAAGACGGCAACCCAGCCACCCACAGATCAGAGGCACACTGATTCCCAGAAGGGGAAGGGGTCAGGACCTAGCAAGGCCGCCCTGAATATGGTGGACCGGTCTGAGGTGCCAGGGCCCTCTTCTAGACCAGGTACCGCCTAAACTGTTGAAAGAAATAAGTGATTACATACCGCATTTCATGCATGTGTGTATTAGTGAGTCAAGTGTATTATCATGTGAGTAAAGAGTTAAAGTATAGTGTGAAAGTCACCTAATTAGGTAATTCTAAACTTAAAGGAACCTTCAATATATGTTATCCAATCCCACCCACACCAAACCCAGAAGAAACCACCATCAACATCACCGACTTTCCAATGGAGCAATGTCAGGTTATCCAGCCAGGTATGATACTCTTAAATGGATACCTGACACCGGAAGCACAAGTCCATATCATTAGACGATGCAATGAACTTGGAGCAAAACCTGGAGGTTTCTACACACCCGAATACCCGAGCGGATCGAGAATGAAATTGAAGATGATGTGCATGGGTAAGGACTGGAATCCTTACACCAAGACATATCAAGAAGTGCGAGCTGAAGACGGAGCAACTGTACCGATGATACCTGAGGAGTTCCTTGCGGTCGTTAACCACGCCGTGGGAATTGCTCAGCAAGTTGAAACGGATTCAATTCCAAGTGTTAAAGCAGATTTGTGTATTGTGAACTTCTACCAGAAAGGTGGACGATTAGGTTTACACCAAGATAAGGACGAGTCACCCGAGTCTCTAAGTAAGGGAGTACCCGTGGTGTCTTGGTCCATTGGTGATACCGTAGTGTTTATTTATGGCGAGCAGAAGCGTGCTGACCTCGCAAAGAAGTTAATACTAAAATCAGGAGATGCGTTGATCATGGGTGGGCAGTTAAGGATGCTATATCATGGCATCAGGAAGATCAAACTGAATACCGCACCGTCGGCAGTGATCAACGCCACACACATGAAACCCGGACGTTTGAATTTGACCTTCAGACAGTTTTAAAGCCTTGTATAATTATGTAATGTGTTAAGCCAGTGTATGTTAAGGATGTTATGTATGTGTTAGTTATGTCAACAGTGTAAACCAACGTGTGATGTAAGAAGAGTGTGTTAATGAATAAAGTGGAATTGTTGAAGTATATCAACCGTGTTGTTACCCAATACTTATTAGTTTGCCAATGAATTAGGCTGTGCTCTCGGAACGGGAGGTATACTGAGTGTCTGCAATGAGGCAGAAGCCGGCAAGAGCAGCACGATCCTCACCGGTACCTTTCCAGTCAATGGCGTGGACGCTTCGATCTTGTTCGACTCCGGAGCCTCACATACATTTATTTCGCTATCCTTTGCGAAGAGGCTGGGGTTAGACGGTGATGAGATGCCAGACTTCCTAGTCACTCTCCCGTCGAAAGAGCGGATCAGGTGTACCCGCTACCACCGAGATGTTGCTGTACGAATCAGAGGTGAAGAGTTTCCGATCGACTTGATAGAGTTCGACGGACTTGGTTTTGATGTGATTGTCGGGATGAACTGGTTGGAGCGGTACAAGGGCAGAATCCTGTGTGCCGAGCATCGTCTGCTTCTTCGGAGTCCATCTGGGGTTACTATATCTTACCACCAGAGGCCCCGGGAGCCTTCGACTCAGATCATCACCGCCATGGCTATGTGTCGTGAACTATGACGAGGGAGTGATGTATACCTCTACTATGTCCAGGACATAGAGAGAGACCCAGAGTTTAGTCCTGATGTGCCGGTAGTGTCGGAGTTTCCTGATGTATTTCCTAAGGAACTGTCGGGCATGCCGCCAGCACGAGAAGTTGAGTTTGAAATTGAATTGGTTCCGGGCACCGGACCAATTGCGAAGGCGCCCTATCGTATGGCTCCAGCAGAAATGACAGAGCTCGAGGAGCAGCTGAGAGACCTACTTGACAAGGGATTTATCTGCCCTAGCGTTTCACCATGGGGAGCGCCGGTCCTCTTCGTGAAGAAGAAGGACGGTAGTCTCCGCCTGTGTATTGACTATCGAGAGCTGAATGTAGTTACGGTGAAGAACCGTTACCTTAGCCACGCATCGACGATTTATTTGATCAGTTGAGGGGAGCATCAGTATTCTCCAAGATAGATCTACGATCCAGATACCATCAGATTGCTATTCGTGACAGTGATATTGAGAAGACAGCATTCAGAACTATGTATGGACATTATGAGTTTACGGTTATGCCGTTTGGTTTATCCAATGCACCAGCAAAGTTCATGGACTTAATGAACCGCTTGTTCCAAGATCAGTTGGACAAGTCAGTGGTAGTCTTCATCGACGATATTCTTGTGTACTCAAAATCGAGAGGTGAGCATGAAAGCCACCTGAGGAATGTGTTACAAACATTGAGGAAGAATCAGTTGTATGCTAAATTTTCGAAGTGTGAATTTTGGTTGAACCAAGTATCCTTTCTTGGACATGTGATTTCTGAAGCCGGGATCGCTGTTGATCCGGCAAAGATAGATGCAGTGCGCACCTGGCCTAGGCCGAAGACAGTTACCGATATCAGGAGCTTCCTCGGTCTGGCAGGTTATTATAGGAGGTTTGTAAAGGACTTCTCTAGTGTCTCGAAGCCGATGACTTCCTTAATGAAGAAGGATGCACCATTCGAGTGAACAGTCGACTGTGAGAGTTCTTTCCAGAGTCTCAAGGACGCTCTGACATCTGCACTAGTCCTGACTATACCAGACGGTCCAGATGGTTTTGAGGTCTATTGCGACGCATCAGGCAGAGGTATGGGTTGTGTGTTGATGCAACACGGGAAGGTCGTAGCTTACGCCTCCTGACAGCTGAAGAAGCATGAAGAGAACTACCCTACCCACGATTTAGAACTGGGTGCCATTGTCTTCGCATTGAAGATATGGCGACATTATTTGTATGGGGTAAGCGTGACAATTTATTCTGACCATAAAAGTTTAAAGTACTTGTTCACTCAGAAGGAGTTGAACATGAGACAAAGAAGGTGGGTTGAGTTTCTAAACGACTACGACATTAATCTACTGTACAAAGAGGGTAAGGCAAATGTGGTAGCTCACGCATTGAGTCGCCGAGCACACTCTCTCCATTCGCTAGTCTCTCATACTGGCTTGGTTGAAGAGGTGCGGAGTGCTCAGATGACGGATCAGTATATGTTGGAGATTAGGCAGAAGCTTATTGACGGCACATTCGAGAGTCAGAAGTACGACTTCAGACTCCACGATGATGACCTGATTAGGCTTAATGGCCGACTGTGTATTCCGAGGAGTAGCGCTGAGCTGAAGGAGCGCATACTGAGTGAATCCCACTGTTCTACGACTTCGATTCACCCCGGAGCTTCTAAGATGTATAAGGGTATGAAACGTTATTTTTGGTGGACTGGAATGAAAAAGGATGTGAATGACTATGTGTTGAGGTGTCTCACTTGTTAGAAGGTCAAGTTTGAGCACCGACGGCCTGGTGGTTTGGTACAGCCAATGCCAGTGCCTGAGTGGAAGTTCCATGATATTTCTATGGACTTTGTAGTAGGGCTTCCGCCTACAAAGGGAGGTCTGAATATGATTTGGGTTATTGTTGACCGACTGACCAAGGTGGCTCGATTCATACCGATGAAGGACACCTGGAAAGTGGCAAAACTGGCAGAACTCTTCGAAGGAGAGATTGTTAGACATCATGGGGTACCGAAAACGATTGTATCTGACAGAGATACCAGATTCTTATCGAGGTATTGGAAGTCCACACGGGAAGCGCTTGGTACCGAGCTGAAGCTAAGTACAGCATTCCACCCGCAGACAGATGGTCAGAGTGAACGTACCATCCAGACACTTGAGGATATGTTACGTGCATGTGCACTTGACTTTCAGACCAGCTGGATTGACAAGTTACATCTGATCGAGTTTAGCTACAACAACAGTTACCATGCTTCGATCAAGATGTCCCCTTTCCAGGCTTTGTACGGTAGACCATGCCGCACGCCATTATGCTGGGATGAGTCGAGTGAGACGGTCATTATAGGACCAGAGTATCTGGAACAAGTTCAGGCAGAAGTTCACCAGATCCGGGCTAACATGAAGGCAGCTCAGGATAGACAAAAGTCGTACGCAGATGTGCGCAGACGTGACCTGGAGTTCGCCGTGGGCGATCAGGTATTTTTGAGAGTATCCCCCATGAAGGGAGTATTTCGTTTTGGCCAGAAAGGCAAGTTGAGCCCAAAATATGTGAGGCCTTATGTTGTGACGGAGCGGATCGGCCCGGTAGCTTACAGACTTGACTTACCTAGCCGAGCTGGGCAAGGTACATGATGTATTTCATGTGTCCCAGTTGAAGAAGTATATGTCTCATCCGTCTCATGTGCTTCAGCCTGAAAGGCTAACCTTAGAGCCGACCATGCGATCAGTGGAGACTCCGGTACGGATTCTGGATACTAAGACTCGAGACACTCGCCATAAGTCTGTGAGACTGGTGAAAGTTCTTTGGTCTAACCAAGACGTTGAGGAGGCCACTTGGGAGCTGGAAGATAAGATGAAGGCGAAGTACCCGTCATTGTTTACTTCTTAGTGATTATGTGTATAGGGTACGGGGCGTACCCCTTTTTAAGGGGGGTAGAGCCGTTTCGGTTATGTGTGTACGACATGTATTTAAATACATCGTCTATGTTATGTTGTCATGTTATGATGTTGTATGGACATTGTGTCCGATGTTATGTTGTATGGACCTCGTGTCCAATGCTATGTAAGTGTGTTGTTAGTGTTGTATGGAAATATTGTTTATATGTATTCCTGTGTTCTAACATTTAGAATATGTGGAAATGTGAACTTTGAGGACAAAGTTCTTTTAAGGGGGGTAGATTGAAATACCCCAAACCTTAGTATGTTGTTTAAACACCTAAATGTGGTATATTAAGACTAAAAAGAGTCTTACAAACATTAGTAAACAATTTAAACCATAGAGAACACAAATAAATGCCTTAAAGTCAATTAGGTCTAAAATGTGCTCTAAGCTTGGGATAAGCTTGGGTAAGACCTAATGAACTTACCAAGACCTTGTTTATATACTAATGAACATATTAAACCAATTACCAAAGAAAACCAAGCTTGAAAACAAGTTAAAACACAAAATGTGCTTAAGGGGGTCTTAAAGCACATTTTCGAAAAATTGTCTTGTAAATGAGTTTTGAATGGCTAAGTGTTCATCATTACTCTTCAATTAACATGTGTACTATATAGTATCACATTTGGAAGTCTATATCAATGGGAAATCAAAAATTTCACTTCTCTGTGCTTTGTTTTTATGAATAGTAACTTTAATAAGCTAGTTTGTAACATATGTTTGTATAAGTAATTAATTGGCCAACAAAGACTAAAATGCCCTTAGTGGTATTAAGGGGGCCGGTTTTTATGGTGGTGACTCACCATACTTAAACAAAAAAAAAACTAACTAAAGTAGTAAAGTGGAATACTATTTACTTTAACTACTTAATATCTCTTAAGAAGGCAAACTTATCTCATTCTCTCATTTCCTTCCTCATTTCACACGCCTCCATGCTCTCTTCAACCTCTCTTCTTTCTTTCATTCACGATTTGCAATAGTACTACACAAACTCCATCTTTGACCTCTTGTAATTCCTAGCTCACTTAACCAAATCAAAAACAAACACCACCATTCTCTTTGTCTCATCAAGCTCTTCATTCCTATCTTCTTAAAATTCCAAGAGCCCCATTTCGGTGCCATGGAGTTCCACCATTGAAGGAGCTTGAGCTTATATTTCTACATATTATTGGTCTCCTTTGCTTCTAGGTAAGGAATCTCAAAGAAAACTGACGTTTCCTCCATGTTTTCATCTTGACCGAAAATCACTCTTAATGGTGTCATTATATTGCTTTGTTCTAGCTTCATTCCAACCTTTCAAGGACTAGGTGGAGTCCTCTCTTGATAGATATTCAAACTCTCTTCAAGTTCTAAGGTAAAACAATTATCTTAATGTTTTTAAAACAATGTGTAATCTAGGGTTTACAATGAGATGAAGCTTAAAGCTTGTATACTCATTTCATTACTTGTACATTGTTTAGAAGTTGATAAACAACCAAACATCCTTACCGGTTTTATAAGGAAACAAGAAAGAAGTTGTGAGGAAAAGAGGTAAATATGCTAACCTAATGTGGTTTAAAGTCTTAGGAGAAATGAGCTTGTATTGCTTATGAAAATGATTTAAGGAGCCAATGGAAAATGACTTAGAAGAATGCTCTCAAGGGCTTAGTAAGAGGCATATGTGTTGTTGAGTGTATTTGCAGGTCAAAGGCAAATATAATGTGGGAAATTCAGTGTTTATGATTTATGCATATTAAGGGCCTAAGTGCCATGCAATTTAAATTATGCACTATATTGTGATGTAGTGCTATATGTGTGAAGTTTGTGTATAAGAATGTGTTTGATGGATTTTTAGTGTTCTTGGTTGTTTGATGGTGAAAACAATGTGTTTTGGTTTAGTAATGTTCTAGGAGAACCTATGTCAAAATTTAGGTAACAAACAAGAAGTTCTAAGGGTTTAAAATGAGTTTGATAAGTTAAGAAATGTTAGAATGGTTAAGTGCTTTCCTAGTGAAAGAAACATGCATTAAGGTGTTTAAAGATGTAAAAAGGGCTTAGGTAATGTTCTAGAGGATTTAGAATGCAAAAGAATGCTTTGGGACATTTCAAGGTTCTTGATGAGATTGTATTTAGGACTTGTGTATTGTTGGTGAAAAAGGGATGAAGTGAATTGTTACATGAGAAGCTATAAACTTGTAAAGATGTTTAAGGAATTGTTTAGGAAGAAAAGATGTTTGGGAGATGATGTAGTAGTGGTGAGGAAACATTATTGGCATAGTGGTTATCATAGGTATGAAACACCACTTAGAGAACCAAGGAGAAAATAACATAAGTGTTAGGAATTTCGGTATGGAATGAGTAAGTGTTAAGGAGATAGATAATGAATTTTATGGATGTTGTATGAGGGTTTGAGGGTACTAAATGATGTTAGGAAACATTAGGAGGCTTTAGGAGAAGTTTGGTGAAGATTTGACAAAGTTTGGGCAAGTTTTGGTGGCGTCCGACCCAGGGGTCCGACCCAAGTTTGGGTCGGACAGCCTCTGTTAGGCGTCAGTAAATGGTTCTGGAACGGTCCGACCCAGAGGACTTGGGTCAGACATGGGTCGGATGGTCGTGTTTTGAAGGACGGTAAATGTTCTGGAATGGTCCGACCCAGTCGAGTGAGTCGGACATGGGTCGGACATGGTTGTTTTGTAAGGCGGTATATGTTCTGTAATGGTCCGACCCAGTCGAGTGAGTCGGACATGGGTCGGACGGGTATGTTCAATGGTCGAAGAAATCTCTGGAATGGTCCGACCCAGATGGTTGGGTCGGACATGGGTCGGACAAGTTGAGTTTTTCAAACCCGAAAACCACTGGAAGGGTCCGACCGAGTTGTGGGTCGGACGGTGGGTCGGACAGACCAAAATTCATATAAAAAAAAGTAAAGAATGTGGCTAATGTAGTTAGCCCTAAGGTGTATAATGTAGGTAATGAAGGATTAGTTGGGCATTAAAAACATGTCATACAATCATGTTAAACATTTAGTAAGTTTGAAGTTAAGTAAATAATTAACCGACTTTCTTAAACATGTATAGGAGTGACCTACGGCGGAAATCAATTGAAGCAAGGACCAAGGTATGGTTTTCTTGCAGTCTGTCACCTACCGGTTTACACCGGCTTGTGTGTTGTTTTTTTTTCTGTGTTTATGACGTTATAAGACTTAAACATGTAATGAGTTTACCGTTGTTCATATTATTGTGATGTTATGATGTGACTCATTTCCCTTGTGTGTGTCTAACATGACTTACCACCTGTTGTGTATTGTTTGTTAAGTTCCACCGTGAACTTCTAACAAGTGCTAACTGGGAAGTGAGGAATCCGGTTGTCCGGTCATGCATGTAAGTTAAGAGTAGATATCCGAATCAGATTCGACTCTTATGTTGTTAAGATTGTTCTCCTTTATTTGGCGTTCGATCTCCTGCTAGCTTCCTCCAAAGCTTACCTATTCTGACTTATGATCGGTTTAGTGGGAACATGTGTTTGTGTGGTGTGTTCGGGTCACTATATCCGAACCATCTGTGACTTAAGTTACTCGTTCGAATAACAGAACGGTAATGAGTGTGTGTAACGAGCTTAACATGAGGGTGAACCATTCTCTAGGCTCTTATGTTGTTTAACCTTCTTGGTTTGTTATTGTGGAAAGAGTATCCACTGTGTATGTGATGTTGTGCTATGCAATAATGATGCTATGCCACATATTATGTTTGTTATGTTATGTTTAAAATGAATGCCATGTTATCATGACAAGTAGTTGCGCGTATCCCGGTAGCCGATGGGCTGTGCGTTAACCATACCAGCCAAGGGTTGCTGACCCCCTCGGGGGCTCCATATTTTTACTGCAGGATGAGGATCGAGGAAGCAGAGTGGTTGTAGGTTCTAGGCTGCAGTTGTACTTTTGGTTATTTTGAATGTTGAGCCCGGGATGCGCCTGTGCTCCCGTGGCATTATATTTTGATTCCGTTGAAACTACTGTGGCGGTATATTGGCAGTTTACAGTGAAGGAATGTAATAAAATACTCGGTATTGTATATGATGTAATTATGGTTTTAGTTCTATGCTCGGGAGTCTGATCATCAGACCGGTACACTTGTATTTATTCTGCCTTGTCAACCACGTGGGTGGTTGACGGCGTTGTAGCACCGAAGCGTTTAGTTATTGTTTAGTTATTTATTTCCGCTGCGATTTCATTTAGTTGTGAAGTTTGATGTAGGGTTGTTACACCCTAAACCGACAAACAGAAGTAGCAAACACAAAAAATTTTGTCCCAATTTCCTATCTATTCAACCTCATCTTTCTCGATTAAGCAACAGGGTATGTAAATTACTTCAGATACTGGTTCAGAGGTCGTTTTAAACCTCCGCCAATCTTCATTTTCTACTTTTCTTCTTCTTCATGTTTCATTGTCCCGTTTTATTTCGTTCCGATTTAACATGTGGCTTTATTGATTTTCTGCAAGCAAATGCTAACGTGGAGGTGGACTTCAACATCTGAATCCGAATTTTGTTTCGCTCATGTACTCCCTCTGACCCGTCCCTCTCTTTCTTTCTATATGATAATCCGCCGGGTACCAGATCTAGTATAGGTTCTAGGGCTCGATGAGGATTTGCACCTGAACAAGGCACAGGCCTTAGTCCATGTTTTCGATTCCATTCCTGCTTATTCAGCTGCTTATTGTTATCATTATAGCATTGTTGTGTTTTCTGTTTTTGAGTTATATTGACTTTATGGTTCATAATATGGTGATCTGCTTGTGGAAATTGGGAATTAGAGTCCCCGATTCTTGGTTTATGTTTTACTTGCTCTGCTAATCTCGGTTTGCTCAGCTTTGTTGTTAGAGTTTGCTTCCCAAATGTACATTTTATCTCAGTGACATCCATACTTGGTACGTTTCTTCGGGCGACGCTATGCTACTCGCTTCTTCATAAGCCCACCCCAAAGAGGAGAGGTCATAGCACTCCAGACGTGTTCGATCACGCCCGACACATAAATTGCAGAATGTTCTTCTTCAGCTTGGATTCAA
Source organism: Limonium bicolor (assembly GCA_023374045.1). Classification (NCBI taxonomy): domain Eukaryota; kingdom Viridiplantae; phylum Streptophyta; class Magnoliopsida; order Caryophyllales; family Plumbaginaceae; genus Limonium; species Limonium bicolor. Next base: position 183,862,014 of record CM041778.1, on the reverse strand, counting down.
GTTTTATTTTTCATTTCGACATCTTCCTGAACGTGAGCTCGTCACCGTTCTAAAACTATAGCGGTGTTTGGGACAGTTTTTAATCTCTATAGTTTCTAGCTTCCTTTTGATTTGTTCTCATTTGACCGTCTCTGACATTGAGCTAATGTGTGTTATATTGTCTGTTTTGCTTCTTGGTTCATTGATTTAATTCTTTGCAGGAAATTCATATTGTTCTTCTACTGGTACCACATACATTGAAATCCGGATTGAGCTTTGCACGTGTGAACGGTTGAAGAGAGTTTTGAGCATCGAGTCAGCCTAGCCTGTTAACATCAGGCTTGATTTCTGTTAATTTTAATCATTCCTCTAGTCTTGCTGTGAGATTGATTCGCATCTGTTTTGTCTAACTATGAAAGGATTATCTGTTTGACCAAGTGTTCTCGATTAAAACATAATGTTGTTTTTACTTTCTTTATCTTGGTTTTAATCGTCAGAATAACTCAGTAATTTGTTGTAATCTGGTTTCATGAGCGCACCAATTGGTAATCCTAGTATTTCTTTTGTTATTAGTTTGATTTTGATTTAGTAATTACTTCACGTACAGATTCATTTAGATTTTGATGTTTTGGTCAGATGTTACTCATTTATCCTTGATGTGTATACATTGCTTCGGTTTATTCGACCCATCCATTTGTGTTGTTTGGTGATTTGTTGGACTAGGCCTATTCGGGTTGCTTCAACATACAGCCCAAATTCAAATGTCGTTTGGGCCTGATCTGTTACTAGCCCAACAAGGCTATGATAAGTAACCCTAGAAAAGCCCATAGGTTACCCATTTGTTCTGGACTCATAAGTCTACTTAGGCCCAAAATCTTTTGCGGACCACTTTAGAAAAGCTCTAGGACCATTCATGGATGTTTCCCACATTAAGGTCGTAGTACCCGAGGGTCGTAGTACCTGTTTGTGGGCGACATCTCTCCTAATAAAAATAAACTTTCCAAACCACCCACAATTATGAGAATAAAATTCACAATCAATAAAAATTCAATTCAAAAATCAGAATTCCTTCTTCCCAAAAATTCTCTCTCAACATTCTTAGTTCTTTTGTAATTAATCTAAAATCAAAATAAATTGATTTTTTTTAGCAAAACAGAAACAAAAAAAGTCATAAGAATAAAATTCTCAATGATTATCCGATTTCAAATCAATTCAAAATCCAAAAGGACAAATCCTACTTCAAAAGTAGTCAAAATAAGGCCCATTCTAGGGCCTAAATCCAAGCTCGGCACAAAATCCAAGTCGGCCCAAAATTCAAACGTGGCCCGAAATCCAAACTCAGCCCAAATGATTCAATCCAGCTTGAAGCCCAATTTTGGCCCAATTCTGAACCCTAATTCCGAGGCCCAATTTTGAGGTTAATTCTGAAGTCCAAATTTGAAGCCCAATTTCGAAACCCAATTTGAAGCCCATTTCTAGTTCATCTCTAAATCCCAAATTTGGCCCAATTTTCAAGGCCCAAATATGACTCAATTCCACCTCAAAAATCAATCAAATTTCAATTCAATTCCAAATCAATTCACCTTCCACTCAATCCAAGTTCAATTCCAATTCAAATTCAATTCGATCTAAATTTCATTCAATTCCAAATCAATTTCTACTTCAATTCAATTCCAATTCAAAAAATCATCTCAGCTCCAACTCAATTCCAAATAGAGTCAATCCGAATTCAAAATCAATTCGAAATCAATTTCAATATTCAATCTAAAATCAATTCCAATTGAACTTCAATTCAATTCAACTCCAATTCTTTGACTCCAATTTCAATTCAATCTCAATTCTAATCCAATTTCAGTTCAGTAAATTCAATCCCAATTCAATTTGAAAATTTCAATCCAATCCAAAAATTCATTCATTTCAAATTCAATTCAAAAATTCATTTCAATCCCAAATAATTCTAAATTTCATAAATCTCAAATTTCTTAAAACTTTAAACTCCTCAAATTCTAAAATACCCCAAAATCCAAATATCTCATGGACTTAAATCATCCTTGAAATCCACTTACCCCTTCACATCTGAATGTCTCACAGACCCGAACGTCTCACAGACTTTGTCATCCCAATGATTTGAGTGTCTCATAGACCCGTGCGTCTCACAGACATCTACATCTCAAGATTTCAAACGTCTCACAGACCCGAGCGTCTCACAGACTTCAACATCTCAATATTTTAAACAACTCATAGACCCGAGCGTCTCACAGACTTCGATTTCGCATTCATTCCACCATCATAATATCTCAAATGTCTCATAGACTCGAGCGTCTCACAGACTAGCATCTCAAACCTGAAACTTCTCGAAACCCGAACTCCTGTAAATCTCAAACACCTCAAAAAACCTTCAAAACCCCAAAATCCTAAAAAACCGTGAACTACGTAAGGTCTGATCTCAACAGGGAGTTAAGTACGTAGGCAACCCACACAGGGTGCGACCCCACATCAATCGAAATACCTCTTTGCACTTGACCATCTCACCTCCAAAACCCTATGCACTTCCAACCCTCGACTACCTTAAAAAAACTTAACCATCCCAAAACCGTGAACTACGTAAGGTATGATCTTAACAGGGAGTTGAGTACGTAGGCAGCCCATCCAGGGTGCGACCCCATTCCAAACAAAAAACCCTTTTCCTCCTTCTGAGGTGGCTCTCATATCTCTCAAAACATTTAAACCTTCTTCGGTTCTCACAAACTGCAAACCATCAGACTCCAAGTCTTGTCTACTCCTCAACCTCAGACTCTTCCCAAATCATTCAATACTCATCTGAGTTCACCAACTCCTCCCCTTGGCGCTAGATTGGCAGAAAAGCTTGCCTCATCCACTCTCTTTCTCTCTTCCTGTCCTAATCCTATCCTTTGGCTTTAATGAATCACTCTAAAAAGGTTTTGAAAGAAGGCAATCCTGACAATTGGAGACCGAGGTTTCCTCGGGCACCAATCCGAAGTCGTGGTCGTTGCCACTTCTAAGGGGTGTAACCCAGTGCGAACCCACACAGAATCTTTGAAATGACCAGATAAGTCCTATCCATAGGTAACAAATTCAGAGTCAACCAACAGTTCTGAGAGCTTTCTTTCCCTTCCTTCCTAGTATCTTAGGTCAAACTAGGTGGCGACTCTAGTCAATTTCCGCCCTTAGGGCATAAGTCCGCGTGGAGCCCATTGAGAGCGGGTGTAGTGCACACTTGCACTCTCCTTTATGCGTTCTGGGAAAGACGGACGATTTTGTAGGTTTTGAGGGATGCCAAGAATAACGGGTTTTCACCCTCCACAGAATGACATTTTAGGATCTAGGCTTTTTAGTCAAGAACCATATTTAGATAGACCCCTCTCATACCGAAAAATCACCCTCCACAATATGTATATACATATGATTGCTATAATCATATTTATTTAATTTTTTTTGTTTGGGGTACGACCGACCCATGTGTCACCACCGACCCAAACCCCTCTGGGTCGGTCGAAGTCAGAAAGAATTCAGCTCCTGGATTTCGTCTGGACCGACCTACGACCGACCCAACCTCTGGGTCGGTCGAAGTCAGAAACTTCGACTTCAGAAATCCTTCCCGACCGACCCACGACCGACTCACCCGTCTAGGTCGGTCGAAGTCAGTAAGTTTACGATTCAGTAGTTTTAGCCCCGACCGACCCACGACCGATCCAACCTTCTAGGTCGGTCGAGATCAGAATTGTCTATCTGGCTTTGTTTCAATTCTATTCTTTTACCCATTTCTTCCCTAATCCTCCTACATACATCCTAACATGTTTTAGTGCTAATTAGACCCTCTAAATTACCTTAATTCAATCATCAAATTCATTACTCATTCCTAAATCAACTCACACAATTTTTCCTCACTTCCTCCCAGCACTTATACTAGTTTTCTTTCTCCAATGCTACAGATTTTTGTTCTAACCTTTACCATTCAATACTCCCTCAACTAATTCCATTACTAGTCTCCACGAGGGCATTCTTTTCCACTCTAGTTCTTCCCATTATCTAGCTCCTCTCTAAATCTATTTCAAAGTGCTAAACTACTCACTTAAGCTCTCCAAATACACCTAGTTACTACCTAGGTTGTTCCCTCTTCTTACACAACTAAGTCTTCTAATTTTTAGGCAAATTTTGACATAGTCTCCCCTATAATTTTCACTTTGCCCACACATTATTTCAGCTCACATTCATTTCCAGCTTTTCCTCAACCATTTAAGCACTAACCACACAATATAATTTCCTGCACATACACATTCATTCCAATGTTCTCCCAAGCTTTTAAACATCATTTACATGCTTCAAAGTAGTTACATTCTCTTCTCCATTATACTACATATCTACTACTCATTACCATGTACATTACTCATTTTTGATACTAAAAATCTGTACACAAGGTATACAAAACTAGTTCAAGGTAAGAGCTTTTACCTTGTATTCTCTAGTTTTTTTTTCTTTCCCTCTTCCTTTCCTTTCTTATTCCTTTCCTTCTTGTTCCTTCTCCATAACCGGTTCAAATGGAGTCCACACTCCAATGCTACAGCCCATACCAATACACAACAACTACTTAGAAAATTACCCTTAACTAGCCTAGGGTTTATGTAATTGTTTAAGATTTAAAATGGAGCATTACCTTCCAATGGATAGATGAAGCTTTGGACAGCAACAAGGCAAGATCCCAACTCCCAAAATGAAGCCAAAATCGGCTGGAGCACAAGGCACAAAACAAGGCTTAACTTTGAATTTTCATTTTGCCAAAAGGGGTTAGAAAAAGATGAGTTTTAAAGACTATTTTTACCTCAAAATAATAAGGAGATGAAGGTGCACCCAATGGTGGTCTCAAACCTTCAAATGGAGAATACCCATGGAGATGAAAGTGGGAATTTTTGATTTTTGAAAAGAGGGAGATGCTCTCCTTGACAAGAGGAATCCAACGGTACAGTTTTTACAATTTTTGGACAAGGATTGAGTGTTGAACAATGAAGGAGAAGGTGGTGGCTGGTGTGGTGTGTTCAAATCGCCATGGGGCTGTTGGAGGAAGAAGATGAATCAGAGAGGGGGAGCAATACGTGAGAGAGGGAGAGTGGGTAGGAGAGAGAGTGTTGATTTTGCTTTATTGTATTTGTCCTTAATTATATGTATAAGAGAGAAATCTAGGGAGTGAGAGGGGGGCCAACCGCCACACACAGCACACACATTCAGATTTTTATTTTCAAAAGTGGACACATTAGTTTTGCTTATTTACACTATCACCCCACAACTTCCCGGTTGTTACAGTTTTTACTAACCGGAACCCGTTTTCCGGAATTTTCTCGTTTAATTAATTTCATTGGTTCTCAACCTTCATTAATGTTTATTAATGACTATTTGGTTGACCAAAGTTATTATGAGTCTATTTGACCCGCTTAAAGTCATGTTTTCCCGGTTTCCTCGAAAAACGTGCTTTAAGGTTCGTTTGTGCTTTTAATCCATTTTAAGAATCCGCTTTCTTCGGGATTTGTTCCCTCATGTTCATTTAGATGTAATTAAGCCTCTAAAATACTTATTAGCCTAATTAATCATTATTTTTAATTATGGGGTATTTCAATCTACCCCCCTTAAGGATTTTTGCCCTCAAAGTTGCTCAAGGTTTACGGTTTTACTATTTCTACTCATTTGGAAACCCAATTGCCACAATGCACTTTACTACCACCTTACAAGGTGTTCACAATTCCTACACTGCAAGCATACACAATCCAAATACAATACACCATACACAATCCATTTCACAATACGTTCCACAATACATTTCACAATATCATCATGTCATATACCGTACAACACAAATGCATTACACATTACACATACATTACACATTGTACAACATACCGAGCACTACACTGTGCCAACAAATACAATTAGCACTACATGTGCCAACAAAACGTACTACAATACATACATACTATACAATGCTATCCCGAAGCAATGTAAACGCGAAATGGCTCTACCCCCCTTAAAAAAGGGGTACGCCCCGTACCTTCCGTACTTTACGGATACTAGACAACTAGTCTACAAATACTTGGGTACTTTGCCTTCATGGCGTGTTCTAATTCCCAAGTCGCTTCCTCGACATCGTGGTTAGACCACAAGACCTTCACCATTCGTACAGATTTATGGCGAGTGTCTCTTGCCTTTGTATCAAGGATTCGCAATGGAGTCTCGATGTATCTCATCGTCGGCTCTAGGGATAGCTGTTCGGGATCTAATACATGTGAAGGATCGGCTATGTATTTCTTGAGTTGTGATACATGAAAGATATCATGAACACACCCCAATTCTTCAGGTAACGCTAGCCTATAAGCCACAGCTCCAATCCTCTCGGTAATTGTGTACGGGCCTACAAATTTCGGGCTCAGCTTGCCCTTCTGGCCAAATCGAAAGACACCCTTCATAGGTGAAACACGCAAGAACACTTGGTCGCCTAAGAAGAACTCAAGGTCGCGTCGTCGCACATTCACATAGGATTTCTGTCTATCTTGGGATGCTTTCATGTTAGCTCGAATTTGTTGAACTTCAGCTTGTACTTGTTCAAGATACTCTGGTCCAATTATGACCGCTTCACTTGACTCATTCCAACACAATGGGGTACGACAGGGTCTACCATACAAAGCTTGGAATGGCGACATCTTTATCGAAGCATGATAGTTGTTGTTGTACGAAAACTCGATAAGATGAAGCTTACCAATCCAGCTCCCCTGGAAGTCTAAGGCACATGCTCTAAGCATGTCCTCGAGTGTTTGGATGGTCCTTTCTGTCTGACCGTCGGTCTGTGGATGGAAGGCGGTGCTAAGCTTCAGCTCAGTACCAAGCGCTTCCCGTGTTGCTCTCCAGTATCTCGAAAGAAATCTGGTATCGCGGTCAGATACTATGGTTTTCGGGACTCCGTGGTGTCGAACGATCTCCTTGTCGAATAGCTCCGCGAGCTTCGCCACCTTACATGTGTCCTTCATCGGTATGAATCAGGCAACCTTGGTGAGGCGATCGACTACTACCCAGATCATGCTAAGTCCTCCCCTGGCAGGTGGGAGTCCTACAACAAAATCCATGGAGATATCATGGAATTTCCACTCCGGAATTGGCATAGATTGTACCATTCCTCCGGTCTTCGGCGCTTGAATTTCACCTTCTGGCATGTGAGACACCTCAGAACATACTCAGTCACGTCGGATTTCATTCCTGACCACCAGAAGTACCTCTTCATGTCTTTGTACATTTTGGAGGCTCCCGGATGGACATGCAATGTGGAACAATGTGACTCACGCAGGATGTGATCCCTTAGCTCAGCATTGCTTCGGGGGACGCATACTCTGCCATTCAACCAGATCAGACCATCTTCATGCAATTTGAAGTCGCACTTTCGGTTCTCGAAGGTACCCTCAGTGATTTTCTGTCTGATCTATGAAGTAAGGGTCACTTAACTGAGCGTCTCGTACCTCGTCAACCAAGCTAGAAGAAGTGAGTACCGAATGGAGCGAGTGTGCTCGACGGCTCAGGGCGTCGGCTACAACGTTTGCCTTCTCTTCTTTATATTGCATGTCGATGTCATAGTTTGAGAGAAACTTCATCCACCTTCTTTGTCTCAAATTCAGTTCCTTCTGTGTGAATACATACTGTAAGCTTTTGTGGTCGGAGTAGATGGTGATGCTTACCCCATAGAGATAGTGTCGCCATATCTTCAAGGCGAAGACAATGGCTCCTAACTCTTGATCGTGAGTCAGGTAATTATCCTCATGCTTTTTCAGCTGGCGAGAGGCGTAGGCTACAACCTTTCCATGCTGCATGAGTACGCATCCCATGCCCTTGCCCAATGCATCGAAATACACCTCAAATCCCTCTGTGCCCTCTAGAAGAGTGAGAATGGGCGCTGAGGTCAATGAGTCTTTTAGGCTCTGGAAGGATACCTCGCACTCATCTGTCCACACAAACGGTGCATCTTTCTTCATTAATGACGTCATGGGCTTAGTTACTTTCGAGAAGTCCTTTACAAACCTCCGGTAATAACCGGCTAGACCAAGAAAGCTCCGGATTTCGGTAACAGTCTTAGGTCTAGGCCATGATCGTACAGCTTTGATTTTCGATGGATCAACTGAGATACCCGCCCTTGAGATGACATGACCGAGGAAAGATACCTGATCTAGCCAAAACTCGCATTTGGAGAACTTCGCATACAGCTGGTTCTCGCGCAGTGTCTCAAGTACTCTTCTCAAATGGTTTTCATGTTCTTCTGCTGACTTCGAATACACGAGAATGTCGTCGATGAATACTACTATAGAAGTGTCCAGGTGATCACTGAATAACCGATTCATTAAGTCCATGAATTTGGCTGGTGCGTTAGATAAACCGAATGGCATCACCGTGAATTCGTAGTGGCCATATCTCGTTCGGAATGCTGTTTTCACAATGTCTTGCTCTTTGATAGCAATCTGGTGATATCCGGATCGGAAGTCAATCTTCGAAAAGATTGAAGCTCCCTTCAACTGATCGAACAGGTCGTCGATGTGTGGTAGTGGATATTAGTTCTTTACAGTGACCACATTCAATTCTTGGTAGTCGATGCAGAGTCGGAGACTACCGTCCTTCTTCTTCACGAAGAGGACCGGTGCTCCCCAAGGTGATACGCTCGGGCGTCTAAACCCTTTGTCGAGAAGATCACGTAGTTGCTCTTTAAGCTCTATCATTTCTGCAGGTGCCATACGGTATGGTGCCCTAGCAATGGGATCAGTACCAAGTACGAGGTCGATTTCGAACTCAACTGCTCTTTGTGGTGGCATATAAGACAACTCTTTTGGGAATACGTCAGGGAATTCTGATACGACTGATACATCGATACTGAATTCTGGATCTCTCTCCAGATCTTGCACATGGCACAGATATACATCGTGCCCCTTCATGAGCTCTTGGTACATAGCCATAGCGGAGATGACAATAGTTGAAGGCTCTCTCGGTCTCTGGCGCTATGACACGGTAGCCCCAGACGGACTCCTAAGCAGCAGTTGATGCTCGGTGTTATACCCAAAATTTTGACCCCCCTGGTTAGGGTCTACGAGATTTTGGTGTTGTGAGGGGCATTTAATCGAGTAATGAGGGATTCCGGCTCGATCGGCGCATCCCAGGGCATGAGGAGCAGTTTCATCATTGTTAGGGGCGTTTTTGTAATTTTTAAGGCTCGTGGGACCTCCTATAGGCTTTCTCTCTCCTCCGAAAGAGGCCCAAATCAGCTTGAAATGCTTTGATATTTTAACCCATGATAGAGGATGACATTCTAAGCATAATGGCGTTGGAATTTTGATTTTTCGAATTTCCAATAATTTTCTAGCAATTTCTGACTGAATCTGACAAGAAATTCAATTTAAAAAATTCCAACATTTAAAAAATCCGATTCCACTTCAGAAAATTCATAATTTCCATCCTTGACACGTGGTTAAAATTTCACAGCAAAATTCCTTTGGGAAGTCATTTAATTAAAATATCAAAAAATCTTACTTTTACTAGATTTTCTTTATCTTTAAGAAAGTCTATATAAGGGGATAGGTTTTTTGATAAAATCAGAACCTCATATGCTCAAGAACCCTAGGGAGTCAGAAAACACAGCCTCCTCTCTCTCTCTCACGTTTTCCAACACCCGGCCACCCAAATCACACCGAAAATCCCCCGAAATCACCATCTAAACACGTTTTCCAATCCCCAAAGCACCAATAATCATCAAAACCCCACAAAAACATCACCAAAACGTGAAGAACAGCAAGAACAACCAACAACCAGAAGCTTGGTTCGAAATCCTTTCGGGTCTGCCATCAACGGAGCACTCGACGAATCCCGGTGTGAAGAATCATCGTGAATCCGAAGGTAAAACAGGTAGAAATTTCACTTTCCTAACTCCCCACGATATTATCAGTCTTGCCTCAAAATTTGGGCTTAAACGAACCCTTTTTCGCTTCTGTATCGTTAATTGTTTCAGCTACTGCCTTGTTACTTGTTTGCTAAGTTTCGTATTAATTTTGATGTCAAATTGAGTTCTTTCAATTACTAATGTGTTTAAAATCTTTGAGGCTACACACCCATAAAATTTGAGCCCAAAACACCCTCGGGAACCATCGAAAACCCACTGTCTGTGGGTTGTCCGTGACCTCGGACTCATTGTCCGGGACCACGGACACCCACGGATGGTGGCGGGATTTTGTATTTTTCAATTTTTCAAATTTTAGGGTTTCTGTCAATACATGTCCGGGCCCACAGACACCCTGTCTGTGGCCCCGAACTTTTCAAGTTTGTGTTTTTATTTCAGTTATGTTTTCGAAATCACCTAATTCAACCGGGGTCCGTGGTCTCGGACATTAGGTCCGTGGCCACGGACGTAATTAAAATTTACCTAATTCTGCCTCCGAAACCCTAGTTTAGGTAACTTTCAATTTCACTTTAATTTTCTGTCAAAAAATTAAAAAAATAAAAAACAGAAGCGCGCACCTAGGTTAAAAACAACTCTGTAGAAAGCCGTAAATAAAACAAGTAGAGGAAAAACGACCTAGGAAGGGTAATGAAAGTAATTTGAACCCTAATTAAGTCGAATATCTAGCCCCCGAACCCGATCTCTCCGTTCCTAATTTGATCTAGGTTAAAATTAGGTGGTGACTCATAATAGGTTCCAGTGAGCTAGCTTAGGTTTTAATAATTTTTGTTATATGACATAGTTATTAATCTTAGGTTATAAGTGGACCTAAAACCCGGTTAGATCCTAATCAACTTAATCAACAAAGGATAGGGTTTAAAAATCGAGGCTCACAGACTGGCGACTCTGCTGGGGACAAATTCTTAATTTTAACTTGTTCAATTTTAAGAAAGAGGGCTTAACTTGAAAGATGTTTATTTATGGCTTTTATTACATTGTTTATTTACTTTTGTGCGCAATTTGAATTTTTGTACCCTTGCATCATATGAGAGTGAGGGTCCACATAAACCAATTTCACCCCGGGACCCTTGAGGGTCCCCTGTCAGGGACTCACACCTTTTAGGCGATGTGAATAAGTGGGGGAAAAGAGGAGGGTGTCGTCTAACCACACCCCTTAATACCTGGGCTTTAGCCCCAAGTATTTTCCTGGCAGTACCCTTACCTAGCCCATTGTTTGGTCAGTCAAAGACCCGACCGTAGACGCACACCTTCAGGTGATGTGAAAAAAAAGTGGGGAAGCCCAAAGAGAATAGCGTGCAAGCCCTATTCCTTTGTGGTGACCTGGGCTAGCGCCCCAAGCACCTCTCCGGATTGATCCATACCCATTAATCAAGGTCGTCGGGTGAGGACATTTTGAATTTGTGTGGAACCTTGTTTGCTCTTGTGATTGATCCATGCCTAGACTTAGAACGGATATGGAATCACCCCACAATTGACCATGGCCCACTGCTTCAGATTCATCAAGTCCTGTGACAGAACTATGAAGGATGTGTTCCATTGGTCAAAGAAGGTCAATAAGTTGTCTATCCTCCACACGCTAGCATATCTATCCCAGACACGATTGCTTGAAGATTTCCTGAGAGCAGCTATTAACCATTGGGATCCGGTTGAACATCTTTTCAAGTTTGGAGATAACGAGCTAACTTTCCTACCTGAGGAATTTGACGCACTTCTAGGGGCCAATACCCTAGCTAGCCCAGTAGTACCAAACTTGACACCCTCACCGGTCGAGGCCCATTCCCATTTACTTGGGCTAAGTCCGACCCAGTTGCTAGGAATGGTGGGGCCCGAGGGATTGCCAGTGGAAACTCTTTCAAACTTCATTACCTCTGAGATCTCCTTGGAGCACAAGAGGAATTTTCTTGATCTTGCGTTGCTAGCAGTCTACCTCTTCAGAACCCCGTACATGGCCATACACCGAAAAGTTTTCCCTTTGCTTCCGCAGGTTCAAGCTGGTTTCGCCTTGGGACCATTGATAGTCGCACAAATTATTCAGAGCCTGGATTCATGGCCCAAATCAAAGGATACCCCTTACTTCTTCGAAGGAAGCATTCACCTTCTGCAAGTTTGGCATCTCGAGCGGCTCAAGCTGATTCCGAGTACAACCAAATGTTCACGATTCAGCATCTTCCAAGAAGACGTACCCCCGAGGAGCCGGTTGACGGGTGGCCGGCCTTTTTGAACTCCATACGGCAGGGACATCAAGTCCGATGGACGGTCTCAGCTTGGAAAATTGAAGGAGTTCGAATGTGTGGAGGCTATTACGGAGGGATCTCGTTACCTGGTTTTGAGAACTTTCATGTCATCCACCCGTGGCGTTCCAGCCGTCAGATTGGGCGAGCCCAGATCCGACCCAAGGGTTCGTTATATGAAGCACCAAGGAAAGCATACGATCATGAGGCTCTTCACGCGATCATGATGGATCGACTCGAAGGGGAAGTTCAAGTGGTGAAGCCCCTAGCACCTGAAGACTTGGAGCTCTCAGCAAGTTACCGGAAATGCCTATACGGTCGAAAGGAGGAGGTAGATGCATTCAAACGAAGAAAGGAGGGGGTAGCCGAGCCAAGAGTTGTCAAGAGGAAGCTTGCGTTTTAGACATTTAATCCTAGGCATTTTCTGTTTTCTTAGAACTCTATAAATTGTTCTTCTTTTAATTTCGAGATGAATAAAGAGAATATTTTGTTTTGCATAGTTTTCTTTTAAATTAATCAATTAGTTTTTGGAAAAGAAAGAAAAAAAGGAAAAAAAATGGGCGTCCGTGACCCCGGACGCGCTGTCCGTGGCCCCGAACGTTGACTCAGACGCGCCCGTTTGACCTCCAAATGACGCCGTTCCACTTAGTGTCTTCCCCCAGCCGATTCAAATCGGGAATTCGTCCCAAAAACTCCGTTTTCATCCCAGCACTCACCATTTCCAAAACCCTAACTTCTCTCCTCCATATCTCACTCGTTTCTTGACCGAATCACTCCATTCCACCGCCATTTTGCTCACAAAACATTCCTCTTTCAATTCTGAGCATTTCCATGCCAAGATCTCCCTATTTCGAGCACCTACGGGGGCAGAAAGTCACGTCCAAAATCGAGTCCGAGGCGGACTGTTTTCGTCCGATTTTGGCACCGTCCCAACTTCCAATCCAAAATATTCTTCCACCATTGTATTTGGGTATGTTTTCTCTACATTTTACTACTCATTTGTCCATTTTGGTGAAGAAACGAAGAAAAACGACATTTGGAGCTAGGAAGAAGACGACAATGGTGGTTCTCGGGTCAAATTTTCGAAGTTTGATTTTTTATGTTTTAAATGGCCAACTAGCTTCAAAAGGACATTTTAAAACGTGAAAAGTTCGTTTGGACGGTTAAAACTGCTTGTAATTGCCAAAAGTTGCCCGTTTTCGTTTAGTGCGTTTTAAGTGCGAAATGAGGTTCCTTACGTTTCTAGCTCATGGAATGTTTAAAATTTGCATGAATGGTAGATCCTAGGACTGATTATATGGTGTGGAGTGCATTTGAGAGCACGGGATTCATGAAAATCTAGGGGAAACTCTGTCAAAATTCCTGCAGAATTATATGTCTTTTGTCTTGTTGAATTCTCAAGCATACCATGGAGGGTCGTAGGAGTTCCCGTGGGGTAGCTGGGGCTGGGGCATCAGGCTCTCAGCCACGTCGCAGGCGCCACAGAGAGACATCCCCTACCTATGACCATACCCGTTTCAGAGGAGCTCAGCAGGAGCGCTGGTTCCATGAGAATCAAGATATTTTCATCCAGCAGGAGCGTCTCTTCAGCGATGAGGTGATTGCCACTTTTGATCTCGATCACCTGCTTCAGCACCTTCACTGGGTGGGGTTGCTTACTTGCCCGAGGAGCTACGTCAGAGAGTTAGTCATAGAGTTCTATGCTAACTTGGACCAAGACGATACTGGGGTTGTGGTATCTTATGTGCGTGGTCAGCCCATTACTGTGGGCTTGGATGATTTTGTGCACTTTTACGGCCTGCATCCTAGCGACCCTGAGCATAGAGGTTTCGAGACGATAGCAGCGTCAGAGAGTGAGGCGCGCCAGTTTTACCTACAGCACTCCACCTTGTCAGAGCGTGTTCGCTCTTCTACGAGGGATCAGCCGAGGAAGCTGGTGATCCTTCCCTCTGCCCTACCCACCGCTTTAGACAGGGTACTTCTGGAGGTTCTGTCTCATAACGTGCTGCCAAAAGCACGCAATGATGTCTCCGCCCGCTATTGCTTCCTCATGAGGTACATTCAGCATCCACCTGATTCAGAGGAGGGCTTGATCCCGCTATCGGTCTTGATGAGAGACCACCTGATGATAGCAGCCCGGGCCGGTCGCCACGCCTTAGTGTACCCGAGTTTCATTCAGTGGCTATGCGAGTGTGTACGAGTCCCGATGGGGAACGATGATTGGGAGCCTTTATATCCCACCTACACCATGGAGATGCTGAGATCCCTTGGCTACTCAATCAGCTGACCAGGGATGGGCTTTCCCGCAGCAGGCCAGAGTCTTTTCCCAGAGGCCGGTCAGGCCCAGACAGAGACAGCAGGCACCGGAGCCCGAGGACATCCCACACCATGAGGACCCGTCAGGAGGATACACCTACCAGGGTGAAGGGTCAAGCTACATGGGCACCGAGTACCCTACACCACTCTCCTCCTACTACGCCCTACCGCCTCCACCACCGCAGCCGGCTACGCTTGAGATCTTGCAGAGGGATATCAGATCTCTTCACATTACTCAAGGTCGTATGGAGCATAGGCAGATACACATGGAGGGCCGTATGGACGATTTCATGACTCATATGTACTCGGTCTTCCCACGTCCACCTCCTCCATAGCCGTAGTTTTAGGACTTCGTATTTTCTCTATGTATTTTATGATTAGGATGCTGTCTTTTCTTTTAGCTGTATTGCCTGACATGAGCTCTCTTTCGATGTTTTTGTGCTTTGACATTTGCTGCATGTTTCGTTTAGTGTTATTCGAGAAATCTCTTGGATGTAGAAAATCATTGTCCGTTATTACAGGTTAGGTATGCATCTTTGCTGTCAAAACAAGGTCAAAGATAAGTCATCTCATTATTCCGTCCACCCTCATCATAACCCTCATATGTGGCTCACCAATCCGCTTTCTCAACATTTCAGTAAATGCATAAAGCCAAAAATTTGTTGTTACAAAATAACCCTTCACCTCTTCACAGGAATATCTCATCACCATTACACGCACAACCATCCTCCACAAATAACTTGGGTATCCAAGAGGTTTGTTAAGTGAACCCCACAACAATACTGGGGGCAATCTGAGTTAAGGAACGATAATGTTTATTCCTTTTGTTTAAACGTGCAAACAAGTCTCTGAGTGTACATTTCACGAGAGTGCTTTGAGCGGTAAAACCAAGAGCGAAAGAGCGTGTCATTTTTACACGACTCCAGAGAGGTCACATTCAAAGGTAAGGTAAATGGCATGACTCCGACCGAAGGAGATAATTTATAAATTTACGCTTAAACCTATGAAAAGTAACAAAGAACGGATACACAACTATTAGGGATGACGAAGCACCTAGGTACAGCACCACACAGCCAAAAAGCTTGTGAACCCTGACTTTACACCCTAGGCACCCCCGCTGAGCTTTTCATATATGACCTCTTTTACAACACTACAAGCTCCACGAACAAGCCAGCCAATGGTGAATAACCGACCCGGTGACCAAAGGAAGCAAGGAGCCCGACTTCCGAACAACAACTTCACAAGTCTAAAGAAGCGAAACTGCTACCAGCATGACGAAACGATCCGCAAATGGTCCCAAAGTGACACAGGATCCAATGAGCTAACACCAGGAACAACTCTCAAAGTTCAAAACCGGGAAACACAAGAACCCCGAAGGAAAAAGATTCAAAGAAAGGCAAACCTGAAAAGCCTCAAAGAAATCCAAAATCGGAAAAAGAGAGAAGGTGCTAGGAACAACTCAAAAGTCTCAAACCCCAAGCTCATAAACAAAGTCATCACGAAGTAGCCAAACGACTTCAGGACAAAGAAGGCAAGTCCGAGAGAAGGTGCAAGTTGTAGCTTTTGTCACCCTTATAGCTCCACGTACCCTTAGTAGTTGTGTATCCAATCATGTGAAAGTAACAGGTTGAATGCATAAATCTAATAAATATCAAATTCAATGGTTGAGAAGTTGTGACCGTAAGCGAGAAATGAGTGCAAACACCAAACACGTAGAGTGTAGGTTAGGAAGCACCACATCAAAACATAAGCCTTGACTTTGTAAGGATAAGACTTGTTCGCACGTTTAACCAAAGAAAATACTGGGGGCAATCGATCGTTCCGATCGATTGCCATGAATTCTAGCTCAGATTGTCTTGAGGGAAAATACTGGGGGCAATTGTTGGTTCCAACAATTGCTGTGACAACGCCAATTGGAACCCAAAGCTCAAACATCACCACCGCCATCGTACATCACACAGGCCCGTCCTAAGCCCTACCTCCACATTTAAACATCCTCTGGCCCGTCCTAAGCCCTACCTCCACATCCAAACCTTCACAGGCCCGTCTTGAGCCCTACCATCTCCAGGTTTGACATAAACCCTAATCCTTCTACATCCATTTAGACCCATCATACATTTTACTCACTTTCACTTAGAATAACCTTTAGGCTCGTCAAAGACCTAGACCCATCCTTTAGGCTTGTCATAAGACCTAGATCCATCCTTAGGCTCCTCATAAGACCTAGACCCATCCTTTAGGCTCGTCATAAGACCTAGATCCATCCTTAGGCTCGTCATAAGACCTAGGTCCATCCTTAGGCTCGTTGTAAGACCTAGAACCGTCCTTTAGGCTCGTCATAAGACCTAGTCGCATTCCCTTAGGCTCGTAGTAAGACCTAGCATTACCTTTTAGTTTACCCACTCTCGTCAAACACATTGCATTCATCTCATCCATATAGGCTCGTCATAAGACCTAGTTGCATTATCCAGGCGCGTCACAAGACCTGGCGACAGAAAGTTGGCGAGGTGATGGCAATAAATCCTTCTTTTGCGATGTCAACTTATTTTTGGGATCAACGAATGGTGGGGGGCAATAAGTCCCCAGGGTTTTTACCAGGAGTTATCCCTGCACACCGGCTTGGGGGCGATGGAAATAAGTCCACATTAGGTCCAGCCAGGAGCATTGGCACGGGTTTCGGTCCCCGAAGAAGATCATCAGCATCATCAGCATCGTTAGCATTTCAGCATTCTTGCATTTGCATACCACACAGTTTTCACATCCCAGGTAGTCAACGCCTTAGAATCGCTTGACATTGCTTTATTTCATTTATTACAGGTAGTCAACGCCTTAGAACCGCTTGACATTATTTCATTTTCATCACCTAGGTAGTCAGCGCCTTAGAATAGCTTGACACATTTTCCCTTACAGGTAGTCAGTGCCTTAGAATAGCTCGACAACATTTTATTGCTTAGGTAGTCAGCGCCTCCGAATAGTTGGACGTAGTCAACGTGGTTTCGGACAACATGGAGGATTTTGTGGAATCCAAAATTTTCGGGCATCACTCAAGCATCAACCAGACTTTTATCATCCACTACAAAGTCTAGTTGACGGGGGGCAATCTGTTATACCGAAAATTTTGACCCCCCTGGTTAGGGTCTACGAGATTTTGGTGTTGTGAGGAGCATTTAATCGAGTAATGAGGGATTCCGGCTTGATCGGCGCATCCCAGGGCATGAGGAGCAGTTTCGTCATTGTCAGGGGCATTTTTGTAATTTTTAAGGCTCCTAGGACCTCCTATAGGCTTTCTCTCTCCTCCGAAAGAGGCCTAAATCAGCTTGAAATGCTTTGATATTTTAACCCATGATAGAATATGACATTCTAAGCATAATGGCGCTGGAATTTTGATTTTTCGAATTTGCAATAATTTTCTAGCAATTTCTGACTGAATCTGACGAGAAATTCAATTTAAAATATTTCAACATTTAAAAAATCCGATTCCACTTCAGAAAATTCATAATTTCCATCCTTGACACGTGGTTAAAATTTCACAGCAAAATTCCTTTGGGAAGTCATTTAATTAAAATATCAAAAAATCTTACTTTTACTAGATTTTCTTTCTCTTTAAGAAAGTCTATATAAGGGGATAGGTTTTTTGATAAAATCAGAACCTCATATGCACAAGAACCCTAGGGAGTCAGAAAACACCGCCTCCTCTCTCTCTCTCATGTTTTCCAACACCCGGCCACCCAAATCACACAAAAAATCCCCCGAAATCACCATCTAAACACGTTTTCCAATCCCCAAAGCACCAATAATCATCAAAACCCCACAAAAACATCACCAAAACGTGAAAAACAGCAAGAACAACCAACAACCAGAAGCTTGGTTCGAAATCCTTTCGGGTCTGCCATCAATGGAGCACTCGACGAATCCCGGTGTGAAGAATCATCGTGAATCCGAAGGTAAAACAGGTAGAAATTTCACTTTCCTAACTCCCCACGATATTATCAGTCTTGCCCCAAAATTTGGGCTTAAACGAACCCTTTTTTCGCTTCTATATCGTTAATTGTTTCAGCTACTGGCTTGTTTCTTGTTTGCTAAGTTTCGTATTAATTTTGAAGTCAAATTGAGTTCTTTCAATTACTAACGCATTTAAAATCTTTCAGGCTACACACCCATAAAATTAAAGTCCAAAACACCCTCGGGAACCATCGAAAACCCACTGTTCGTGGGTTGTCCGTGACTTCGGACTCATTGTCTGGGACCATGGACGGGTTGTCCGTGGCCACGGACACCCACGGACGGTGGCGGGATTTTGTATTTTTCAATTTTTCAAATTTTAGGGTTTCTGTCAATACATGTCCAGGCCCACGGACACCTGTCCGTGGCCTCGGACTTTTCAAGTTTGCGTTTTTATTTCAGTTATGTTTTAGAAATCACCTAATTCAACTGGGGTCCGTGGTCTCGGACATTAGGTCTGTGGCCACGGACGTAATTAAAATTTGACCTAATTCTGCCTCCGAAACCCTAGTTTAGGTAACTTTCAATTTCACTTTAATTTTCTGTCAAAAAACGTTAAAAAATAAAAAAACAGAAGCGCGCACCTAGGTTAAAACAACTCTGTAGAAAGCCGTAAATAAACCAAGTAGAGGAAAAATGACCTAGGAAGCTTAATGAAAGTAATTTGAACCCTAATTAAGTCGAATATCAAGCCCCCGAACCCGAACTCTCCTTTCTTAATTTGATCTAGGTTAAAATTAGGTGGCGACTCATAATAGGTTGTAGTGAGCTAGCTTAGGTTTTAATAATTTTTGTTATATGACATAGTTATTAATCTTAGGTTATAAGTGGACCTAAAACCCGGTTAGATCCTAATCAACTTAATCAACAGAGGATAGGTGAAATACCCCTAAATTAAATTTAGGGGATTTTTTTTATTAAATTAAATTATTATATGGAATTATGAATATTAAATTATTATATGGAATTGTGAAATTTATTTAGGGGTTTTCTCCTATTTAACCCTAATTATTATACATTTTATATAGTATTATAAATTTAATAATAAGATTTATAAGTCAATAAATCTTGGGAAAATTCCTAAACACTCCAACTATATTATAAAGATTTTAGGAAGTGTTGGAACATTGTTTTGAAACATAAAAGTCAATATAAAATTCTAGAAACCTTAAAGCTTATTAAGCCTTGCTAGAGTTGACTTTTTGAGAATGGTAAACCAGGCCATGAAACCTATACCAATAGGTTATTGAAAACCATGAAGATCGATAAAAAGAACGTCAAAAATGGATCATCCTAGCCAAAGTTATGCTAGATTGAAGTTTTGAATCAAAATTTTAAGAGATGCCACATGTCACTCTGTAATGGGTCGCCCACACTTAGCCGATTCTTTCCCTGAATTTCGGTAACTGATTCCAGTGTTTTGACCTAACTTTAGATGGCTATAACTTCTTCATCTTTCCATATTTTTCAATGCCGTCTTCTTTGTTGTCTTCTCCTACATTCCCTCTAAACAACTATAACTCATACAAACCCTAACTCCTTCTGAATCAACCGGAAAATTGAGTCAAAGTAGCCACCTTGCGAAACGTGTTTCCAGAATTCCAGATTCTCTTCGTTTTCAGGTAACTTGCATCGATCATAACTTCTTCGTTACTCAACCAAAATTCGATTTCTTTAGCTCGTTGTAAAGATCTCTAATCCCTCTACAATTTTCGTGTTTATGCCCAAGTCCGATTCGTAACCAGTTGGGAGATATAGAGGTCTAAAGTTTTGATCTCGCCAGCACATAAAATAACACCGAAACAGAGAGGTAAACTCGTGTTTTGCGACTTCAATTTCTTTCTGTGAGGTTCGAGTTAGGTTTAGTTCTTGCTATCAATACGTAGATCTAAGTTTGTTCTTTCCAATGAGCTCTTACTCATAACCTAACTCAATTTGTACTGCTAGTTATAGATCCTCAAAGTTGGCACCACGAACTGGTTAAAGTTCGAGTGTTTCCCAGTTTTCCGAATTGGAATTCGCACAATTCGCACAATCCGGTGAGTCTCCGATCAAATTGCTCCGATATTGTTGTTCGTAGTCATGTTTTCGATCTAACCCATGTCTCAATTTAGTCAATTACATGTTAGATTAGGAGGATTTATTGGAATTGTACCCGAACGCATTCTGAAACCGAAACAAACCCTAACATTCGAACTAAACTCGAATTACATCGTATAGTGCATCATAATTGCGGAAACCGGTATCAATAGAACCGAAATTCGATTTCGAATCCATAGAAACAAGAATCACTCGATTTCGTTCTGTAGATTAGGAGAAAATCGGGATTTAGTACTCGAATGGGTTATTGAGTTCGATGATGAACTAGAGACTCAGGGACCGTCCGATCGCAGTTTAAAGGGACGGACGGCCCAGATTAGATCGTGGGAATATAAGAGTATATTAAGTTTTATAAATTCCAGTAAATAGTCCTAACTTGTTGGGTTAATTTAAATATCTTCCCGAATGTATTTTGACTTGAAATTTTAACCATAGATTCCTTATTTAATCTAGTTTATTTTGATGTAAATTAATATGGTTTTGGAGTTTATAAACGTAAGTTATGATTTTTGCAAGTTATGGGTTTTCTGGAATTATTTGGCTAAATTTAAAAGATATTTTTATGAAATAAAAATTTTATAATATGTCTAAAATGTTATAGTTACTGTATATGAAATTTGGGAATTTTTGGGCAATGGAAAAAGGTTTTAAAAATTGTGTTTATGAGTTTTTCATAAGAATAACCTATAGTATAAGGTTTTTAATGTAACCAAAAATTAAAGTATGGTTTGCTAATTAACTTTTAAGCTGGGGGAAATAAGGGAAACTAAATTAACATTTTATAACAGTAAGTTCATAAATGTTTTGGTATTGGCTTTTAAGAGAAGTGAAATTATTTACATATATGTATAGATACTTACTTAGTAGAAACTTATATAAATTAAGGAATTTAATTATCCTACATTTTATTTACTATATTATATGGGAGTTAATATTTTTAATTAACTAAGGAATAAAATATATATTTTTACGCATTTATAAAAAGGGAATTAAGTAGTAACTTAGAGTAAAACAAGGAACTAAATTAATCTACATGTATATTAGTTATATAATATGGTGGTTAATAGACTTAATTGAAACTAAGGAAAATACCTTATTTTATAAACCATATTTCGGATGTGGATATGTGTAAAAGTTAATATAAATAATTAAACGCAATAAAACTACATAAAGAATGTCTTGAATAAATCCTAGTATACATAAAGAATGTCTTGAATAAATCCTAGTATACATATACGATAAATACATAAGTAAATAAAAGACATAAAATACCTTATAGCGAATAGAATATGAAGGAATTAATAAGTTAAACTAAACCTATACATAATACTATTAAAAGAATATTATGTGAGCTAGTATTGAATTGTGGTTATGAAATTGAGCTTAAAGAGTTATCTTGGATTTCGAAGATTTATATAAACCATATTAGAATACATGGGTAATATTATTTGTCAAAGACCATAATGTAAATCTATATGTTGGTTAGGTAATTAATAAGTTGGGACTTAGGAATATTTGTAATTAGATTTTACACAAATAGAACTTACTATATAATTAATGAATAAATGTAATACTTTTACATCTAAATGTTCTTAATATATAAACAATAATAAAATAAATAAAATACTTTTACATCTAAATGTGTGGTGGATTAGTAAGTCTAGATTTAATAATTTCTTAACATTTATGGTATTGAAATATAACTTAATGTTTTAAGATAAAATCATTAAAAGGATTATGATATAAAACTATATTAAACTATGATTTGGAAATTTATCTAAATAATAATCCTTAAGTTTCTTGGCATTAGATAAGCCATAAATACATTTATAACGTTTGTTACCAATACTTAGGATGTGAGTTTACAATTAAGTGAGGTATTTAGTGGTTAGGATTTATAGAAGGTTTATAAATAGGAATTTGATACTTAAAACCTTAAAACCTTTAGTTAAATGAAACTAGGTTATATAAAAGATCATATTGAGCTACTTTTCAACATTTAAAATATAATATATCCTTTGAATATATGGTATGGGGATTTTTCAGAATATTTATCTTATTACATAATTAACAATTTCGCTTAAGAATCAGAGTTACTCTTAGATAAATATACCTATGTTAAGATGTAATGTTAATCCTAAAAATAATAAGGGAAATAGTTTATTACGATACTCCTTGAAACCTTAGGTTTTGTAAATATTTAAAGCGTATCTACGACATAAGTTTATGAGGTTAGTATAAAAGGGTTATACATAGTCTATGGAGGGAATGTGTGTAAAAATAAAACGTTTAGGAAATTAAATGTAAGCAAGGATACATAAAAGGTTATCTTTAAAAACACCTATTATATAGTTAATGGTAAAGAAATAATGTTCTTGTGAATACTAATGTAAGAGTTCGATAAGTCTAAGTTAAATAATATAGTTATTCAATATGAGAGGCAATTTAAATTTATGGACAAGTTTGTTAGATGGTTGTAATTAAAAGTCCATTCTGAACTAAAGATGAGATAATTGAGTTTAGCAGTTCAAAGTTATAATAAAAACGCGTCTACGACACTACGATTTCAATATACAAGATGTAGATCTTAAGTTAAGGGAAAGACTTAATCAATGGGTATCTAGTAGGTATTGTTTGAATACATATCTTTACATTAGTTGGGGTTAGTAGTAGTATGTCTTCTGAGTCTGAATGTGAGGATTGTGGTTAAGTAGAATAAAGGGATAGGAGTGGTAACTTAGCAAGGTTAATCGAATACATTCCTTGATCTTACCCACCTTGGGCTATACAACGTTCTCAGAACTCAAAGATTATACATAACATTTAAGTGAGTGTGGGTTAAAAGATAATTGAGACTTGAAATAAGAGTAAGGAGTTTATTTAAGCGTAAACATAGGATACAAGTGATTGATGATAGATACCTTTAATATTCTTCAGAGTACTGTTGATGGTTTGCGCAAGTTGATTAGAATGCTATAGCGTTACCCAAGACGATTTCTCGTATCAGTGTTGTGTTTTGGACTTATGGAATGTTTTGTACAATTTCTCGTACTCAGCGTTGTGTTTTGACTCTATGGCTGTTTTGTTACGATTCTCGTACCCCTATATTTTTGTTGTTTGCTTGGGAATGTTTTGGGAAAACGCTACTAACTGACTTAAGAGGAATTTTAAAAAGGAAATGGGGTTGTTGTGTGACTAACTCAGCTGTATGACTAACTGACCTTGGATGTGAAACTCACTTGGGTATTGGTTCCTTCTGTTTGGTGCCCCGTTAGACATTGACTGCTAGGGTTCACGCTTCTGCACTCTGTAGGACTGAAGTGTTTTGGTATTGCTCTGGTAGTTGGTTGATCTAGTGGGAATTTGGAAAAAGGTCAATCTTGGAAATCTTTCTTTGACTCTGGATATGTTTCATCCATGAGCTGGTTCTTGACTGGTTTCGGTGCGTGTGTCTTCATGGTACAGCAGGGGGCTGTATATCCCTCGCCCGTAGGGATGATATTTAACAGCGGGGGCGTTGTAATCCCTCGCCCATAGGGGCATTGATATTTAACAGCAGGGGGCGTATATCCCTCGCCCATAGGGGCATTTATATTTGACAGCAGGGGGCGGTATATCCCTCGTCCACCAGGACATTTAAATCTGACAGCAGGGGCGGTATATCCCTCGTCCATATGGACATTGATATCGTGGCGGTGGGGGCCATCTCCCAATGAATTATTCCACTCTGAGTATTGGTACTTGGACTATCTTATTATTCCTAGTCCTTTGTGACTATCTGAGTCTTTTATACTCGAACGGGAATTGGTTCAACATCAAACAATGGACGCTTACTAACTATGTGGTGTGACTACTTAAGTGGATGCTTGTTTTGAAGTTTATCTCTATCTGTCTTCGTGGTTTTTCTCTTTAACTTGATTGTTTGAACGTGCTTATCTCTGTTTTACTTTAAGAGTTTGTTTTCGTCACTTTATTTGAGGAGTTAGTTTTATAAGTTGTTTTGGAGAATTGTACCAGTTCATTCCAGGGAAACTGACTCACCCCTCTAGGGGTGGGCTGATTGGTTTTCATCTTGCAGGTACGAATTGATTACAGGTGGCCACGAAGTGATGAGCGTTTGGGGATGGGACTAGGATTTATGGAGAGTTGTTGTTAATTATCTGTATTTTTTATCGTGTTAAGCTTCTCGAGTCAGATGTAGCTTTGTTAATTGTAGGTTGTTAATTGGTGAGGTTGATGCCGGGTGGGAACCCGATGGTCTGTAATAGCCTTGTAGTTTTATTTCCGCGTAATTATGGTTAATAGGGAGTTACAATAGGGTTTAAAAATTGAGGCTCACACGCGGCGTAGAGGATTCGCCCTTTGCCGCTCCAACCAGTTCATTCCGATATAAGTCGAATCCCAACCCATTAATTCGATAAAGGAGATGGGAAAATCTTCGCCTTTGATTCGAATTGTGGCGGTGTGGTAGTACTTGGTACATCTTACTCGCTCTTCGACGGAGAGTAAACCAAGAAGTTTGGTGAGCTCATCTAGTCTAGCCCCAACCTCTTCGAAAACTATGGCGATACGAAGGTGTGAGAGGCGCCGGAGTCGAATAGTACTGAGGCTTCAATGCCGTTTACTGGGAAGGTTCCCGTTAAGATGGTGCCGCTCTTATCGACTTGTGCTTCGGTGAGGATACTCAGGTTACCTTCGGTACCGAGTCCACAACCTAATTATTCACAAGATTTATAAGTAACGATGGTGGAACGCAAGTGGAATTTAATAATCAACACTGCTCTTTATTGATAAACCAACCATCATACATACTATGTCTCTAATACACGTTACTATTGTGTTACATGTTACTACAAAATTAATACTTTCTAAAGGTAAGGTTCAGGCGTCCTGGTTTCATGTGCGTGGCATTGATTTTTGCCGGTGGTGCCATATTCAACTTGATCTTCTTGATCCCATGATACATCAACCTTGATTTTCCACCCATGATCAAGACATCTCCTGATTTCAGTACTAGTTTCTCTGCGAGGTCCACACGCTTCTGCTCGCTATACAAAAGTACGACATCATCACCAATGGACCAAGACACTACGGGCACTCCTTGTTCAAGAGATTCCGTTGTCTCATCCTTATCTTGGTGTAAACCGAGTCGTCATTATTTCTCATAGAAGTTGACAATATAGAGGTCTGCTTCAAGTGCAGGGATTGGGTCATCTTCACATTGTTGTGCGATTTCTACGGCTTGAGTAACAAGCGTTTGGAATTCGGTGGGTACTGATGGAGGTGTTGCTCCGTCTCCTGTTCGTGTCTTCTGGTATGTCTTGGTATAAAGGTTCCAATCCTTTCCCAAGCACATCTTCCTCAGCTTCATTGTTGCTCCACCGGGGAATTTGGGTGTATAAAATCCTCCTGGACCCATTCCTAGTTTGTTGCATCATCGGATGATTGAAGTTTGCGCTTCGGGTGTCAGGTATCCTTTTAATAAGATCATACCTGGGCGGATAAGCTGACACTGCACGTTGGTGAAGTGGTGAGCGGTGATGTCGGTTTCTTCATGAAGTGGGTTTGAAGGTATTGGGTAACAGATATTGAATCTCCCTAAGGTGGTAAATTTCACCTAACGTAAGTTCTAGTTTCAACTAGTTCGTTTCATGCTCAAATACATACTTCAATTTTTACTTACTCATGCTCAAATTCATACTTTGAGTACTCACGCATTCATACATTCATTCATGCAGATAATTCAATACTTTAGACATGCTCTTCAAGGATTAAAGGTAGTACCGGTCCCGTCACGGTCATTGATGTGCAAGGCCGGCTACCTCGGTGGTGCGCCCTTCTGCGGACCTCGGGACCCCTGTCCCTATGAGGTGTGCTGGGTCTGAGCATCACCAGATGCAACCTCCTTGCCTTCACGTTGCTTGTAGCCCTAGAAGTTGCCCTTGGGCTTTGAGTTCTCTAGGCATAAATTAGCACGGTGCCCTGGCTTCTGGCAGTTGTAGCAT
This sequence comes from Limonium bicolor, assembly GCA_023374045.1. Taxonomy (NCBI): domain Eukaryota; kingdom Viridiplantae; phylum Streptophyta; class Magnoliopsida; order Caryophyllales; family Plumbaginaceae; genus Limonium; species Limonium bicolor. Next base: position 183,835,393 of record CM041778.1, on the reverse strand, counting down.
CGGATCTCCCTTCCTTGGCAATTGGTGTCGGGATGATCGTTGTTGCAGTTTCAGCACACATAGCTTCGGCCATCATTTTGGCTCTTGCCATAGCCAGAACCAGAACCTGTAGCTTCTAAGTTAGCGAGGTTCGGTATACTTGCTTCAATGCACATACTTACTTATTCACATACACATTGATTTACCAGTTTACTAGTTCGGTTTCGGGTTCTTACCCTTGTAGGGCTGAGACCTCAGTGGCTTTGCTGCCACTGGTGCAGTGTAGGCGAGCTGCAACGGCTCAGCTGCTTTGCCCTTCTCAGCATGGGCACTGCTGTCTCCCGGGGTACTCTCCTGGTTTTGGTGGGAGTACTTCCCCTTCTTCTTGTTCCATGGCTTGTTCTGATTTTGATCATCAGAGTTGTTACCCTTGTTGCTCACCTTGCGCTTCAATGCTTGCTCTTCATCTCTTAGCTGGCAGGTGATCTCAACTTGAGATGCAGCGTGGTAACACTCCTGAAGATGGATGTTAGATGGTATTCTCATATACTAAAGAATTGGTTCGAATGGACTACGGCATTAAGGGTTTGGAATCATTGTTTACCTGAAGGGAGGTAAACCGTGTGAATCCCATGCCATACCGGAGGCGATGGCTGAGGCCGCCATAGAAGCGATCGACCAAGACCTGACCTGTATACCCAAGGTCGGGTGGGAGTTTGAGAATAAAGTGAAGGTGCGGTAGTATTCATCAACCGTCATCTTCTCCGTCATCTTGAGGGCATCGAGCTCAAGCCTCTTCTTGGTCTAGACATGCTCGGGATAATATTTAGATCGGAGGAGAGAGGTGAATCCTTCCCTACCGAATGTGGGATCGGCAACGTGCTCGGCCTTGACGAGCTTCCACAAGTCCATAGCCGCGTCCTTGAGATAGTACACAGCTATCCTCACTCGAACCCCAGCAGGAGTCTCGAGAGTCTCAAAAGTTGTCTCCATCTTGGAGATATAGGCCTCGAGCTTGGCGGGGTCGCTCTCGCTCTAAAGTAGGGAGGTCGAAGGTCGGCGACTGCCTTTACCCAATTGGTTTCACGGGGCTAAGGGGCGGATCGGGCTGTTATTGTTGGTTTTGTTGCACCTGCTGCTGGGCTGCAGTCATTAACTGGGGCATCAGTTGCGCCATAGTGGCGGCGACGATCTCGGCAACCATCTGCGCGCCGGGTCCCTCTGTGGACCCTCCACGGTGTCCGCCGCGACCACTTCCTCTGCCTGACATCTGAACAAGTGTGGATTACATTAGATACTGTGACCATGTGGTCTTGATTTAAACAATGGTATCGTCTTTTCAGACGTCAAGGGTATCCGTTATCATTAACGGTCATTCCTAGTTAGGTTTCTAATTTTCCGTTGTAGAACGGTTTATAACCTAACTCGGTAATCACTACACTCGGTATTCTAATCTTCAGAGCGCTACTACGCTCTGATACCACTTTTTGTAACACCCCAAATGCTAATCCTTCCATTATCCTCTAATTGTCTCCGTACTTACTCTTACACGCAGCGGATACTTACATACTCCTGGCGGGTGATACAACGCCGTTAGCCATTCCAAGACCAACAAGGCTCCTACTACTTACTGTAACGGTCTGAAGACGTAGATATACCAATTACATAATGCTTACATTACAATGCCAAATACTTACTTACACTTTGATCACCGAGTATCCAAAATTATGAATTACATTCCAAGTCTACAAGTCTATTCAAAATTATGAGTTTGTACATCTACTCATTCATACAAGTTTCACAATTCAATTCTCTCAAAAGGGTGTACCACATGGTACACCGGCTACTCAAAAAGGCGTCAAGCCGTGTACAAGTCGGTACACCATTCATATCCTACCAACAACTCCAAATAGAATTCATCCCGGTCCTTACTCGACCTTCAAATCTCACGAGTACCTGTAAAATAAAAACAATGCCCCAAGGGGCTTAGTGAAACACTGCATATGAAATTCGTATATCCAGCGTACTAGCGAGGGTACGCCGACTAATTGGTCGAATACATGCGGTTCGTTTTATTCATACATACGTACATGCTCTTGTACAATACAATACATTCATATCACAAATATACACACATTCCATTCAATGCATACAAGGAAGACATTACAAGTCAACCATTTACACTTTCCGTTACAGATATACACTTCTCCAGTACATACACCATACTTGTTAGCTTCTCTACTCACCCGGGTTAATCGGGTGTACATTACTCTTTTACTCAAGGTCAATGACTTACACTAGTCAAGACCATTACTCATACAATACTTTACTTACTTACTTACTCTAGTCAAGTCGGTATGACCTCCGGGAAGGGACTACTATATCCCACCACCAGGCTTTAGAGTGGCATACCAATCCAGGATGCTACCCATTTAAGGGGTTTAGTCTATGGAAGGATTAAGGCCTGGATTCGGATCTAACCTCTTGTGTTTCCCTATCCTCACGCGTGGCCGAAACTATATCGGACTTCTACTCATTCCATTTTACTCAATACTCAAGTTAGGAGTTAGGTGGTTAGGAATTAGTAGAAGTCATTACTTCCATACCAAAGGATAATACACTACACAGTACATATCAGTTTACACACACACTTCATTCTCATCCATTCATTTCATGAATTATACAAACTAAGTGTTCAAGGCATTAAAACATAAACAATATAATACAAGCACAAGTAAGTGCATTAAAAGTCCGATTCGTGCATTTATCTTATTTGAGTGATCACATAAGCACATAAATCAGAGTAACCAAGTTAGGATACAGGACATGAGAAAATCATACCGTTCACCGTCGTACTCGTACTTCCGGTTTCCTTCAGAATTCAACTATTCGCTTCCTATACATACATGGAGTTGTATGGTCAATAATCTATGATTGACCTACTCATTCCTTCATTAATACTTCTAAGGTATACTTACTAGTTCTTTACATTCCATACTTGATTATAGAAATCATTCTTTTCTTATTACTTCTTTAACTTGCTTTCTTACTCATGTTCTTACTCCCTTACCTTTATTACTCCATTAATGGTGTGCTGCTATATATATATATGTGTGTGTGTGTGTGTGTGTGTGTGTATAGACATATATATGTATATAAATATGATTGCTATAATCATATTTATTTATTTGTTTTTTGTTTGGGGACCGACCGACCCATGTGTGACCCGACCGACCCAAACCCCTCTGGGTCGGTCGAAGTTAGAAAGAATTCGGCTCCTGGATTTCGTCTGGACCGACCCAACCTCTGGGTCGGTCGAAGTCAGAAACATCAAATTCAGAAATCCTTGCCCGACCAACCCACGACTGACTCACCCTTCTGGGTCGGTCGAAGTCAGTAAGTTTACGATTCAGTAGTTTTAGCCCTGACCGACCCACGACCGATCCAACCTTCTGGGTCGGTCGAGATTAGAATTGTCTATCTGGCTTTGTTTCAGTTCTATTCTTTTACCCATTTCTTCCCTAATCCTCCTACATACATCCTAACATGTTTTAGTGCTAATTAGACCCTCTAAATTACCTTAATTCAATCATCAAATTCATTACTCATTCCTAAATCAACTCACACAATTTTTCCTCACTTCCTCCCAGCACTTATACTAGTTTTCTTTCTCCAATGCTACAGATTTTTGTTCTAACCTTTACCATTCAATACTCCCTTAACTAATGCCATTACTAGTCTCCACGAGTGCATTATTTTCCACTCAAGTTCTTCCCATTATCTAGATCCTCTCCAAATCTGTTTCAAAGTGCTAAACTACTCACTTAAGCTCTCCAAATACACCTAGTTACTACCAAGGTTGTTCCCTCTTCTTACACAACTAAGTCTTCTAATTTCTAGGCAAATTTTGATATAGTCTCCCCTATAATTTTCACTTTGCCCTGACATTATTTCAGCTCACATTCATTTCCAGCTTTTCCACATCCATTTAAGCACTAACCCAACAATATAATTTCCTCCACACACACATTCATTCCAATGTTCTCCCAAGCTTTTAAACATCATTTACAAGCATCAAAGCAGTTACATTCTCTTCTCCATTATACTACTACATATCTACTACTCATTACCATGTACATTACTCATTTTAGATACTAAAAATCTGTTACACAAGATATACAAAACTAGTTCAAGGTAAGAGCTTTTACCTTGTATTCTCTAGTTTTTTTTCTCTTTCTTTCCCTCTTCCTTTCCTTTCTTCTTCCTTTCCTTCCTGTTCCTTCTTCTTAACCGGTTCAAATGGAGTCCACACTCCAATGCTACAGCCCATACCAATACACAACAACTGCTTAGAAAATCACCCTTAACTAGCCTAGGGTTTATGTACTTATTTAAGATTTAAAATGGAGCATTACCTTCCAATGGATAGATGAAGCTTTGGACAGCAACAAGGCAAGATCCCAACTCCCAAAATGAAGCCAAAATCGGCTGGAGCACAAGGTACAAAACAAGGCTTAACTTCGAATTTTCATTTTGCCAAAAGGGGCTAGAAAAAGATGAGTTTTCAAGACTATTTTTACCTCAAAATAATAAAGAGATGAAGGTGCTTCCAATGGTGGTCTCAAACCTTCAAATGGAGAATACCCATGGAGATGAAAGTGGGTATTTTCGATTTTTGAAAAGAGGGAGATGCTTACTTTGACAAGAGGAATCCAACGGTACAGTTTTTACAATTTTTGGGCAAGGATTGAGTGTTGAACAATGAAGGAGAAGGTGGTGGCTTGTGTGGTGTGTTCAAATAGCCATGGGGCTGGTGGAGGAAGAAGATGAATCAGAGAGGGGAGCAATACGTGAGAGAGGGAGAGTGGGTAGGAGAGAGAGTGTTGATTTTGGTTTTTACTTTATTGTATTTATCCTTAATTATGTGTATAAGAGGATCAGCTACCTTTTCTTCCCGCACCAGCTTCCACCGGTTCCTCGCCGAACCCTTCAGATGGTAAGTGGCAAGACCGACCTTGGCACCAGCAGGAACGTCCAAAGTCTCATAGGCGGTCTCCAACTCAGAGATGTACGCCTCCAGCTTACTAGGGTCGGTCTCCCCTTTGAACGACGGGGGTCTCAGATCTGCCAACGCCTTCACCCAGTTGGTCTCGTGCGGCTGTGGTTGCGGCTGTGGACCTTGCTGGTCCTGACCGCCCTGCTGCAGCTGCCCTTGCTGCATCGCAATGACTAGTTGTGGAACCATTTGGGCTACGACGGCCGCAACTGCGTCGGCCATCACTTAAGCCGTAGGGTTCTCCCCCGGGTCTCCTATACCGCGCCCCCCGCGGCCTCTTCCCCGTGGTCGACCTGCCATCTGAATTCACATGAACGTACATTAGCATTGCACTTACAAACTTATCGGTTCCAACGGTTGTAACGTCTTTCCGACGACAAGGCATATCCACACTTAGTTAGTGGTTAACCTTTCCATAACTGCTCACTCATATAACTATGGTTAGACTTCCTAACTCGGTATGATCCTAAGCTCGGTATTCCGGTCATCAGAGCGAGGTATCGCTCTGATACCACTTTTTGTAACACCCCAACCATAAAATCCATACTTAACGAATAAATTGCAGCGTAAAGACATTGCATTAATACTAACAAAAGGGGTGGTGTTACACGCCGTTAGCCACTCACGAGGCTAACAAGGCTGTTACGTACAAATGTGTCGGTCTGATTACAAGAATCCCGAGCAACCTTCCAAACTTACTTTCCAAAAATCACAATATACTGAGTGTTTAAGTACAAAAAAAATCACCATTCTATTCTAATTCCACCAAAACATACAACCTCGAGTGTACAAGCACAACTCGGGTTCAACGTCCAAAAATAACACAAGTATCTCTTTGTACTCCATGCTATAACGAGTCCGCTTCTTTGATCACTCTCCTGAAAAATAATATGGTGCCCCAAAGGGGCTCAACAACCCTTGGCTGGTATGATTAACGTGTAGCCCGTCGGCTACCGGGATACACGTGACTACTTCTTATAATAAGCATGTGGTTGATTAAACACACAACATGCATAAATATAACAACATTCATTGCATAACAACAACATGCATAAATATAACAACGTTCATTGCATAACAACAACATACATACCACACAACGGGGACGAATCACTTGAGGAAATAAACCACATAAATGTTAGCCAAATTTGGTGAGCCTAGATAATGATTTCATTCTCATATCAAGCTCGTTACATAACATTTTACCATTCGATTTATTGAACGTTTGATTTACCCCAAGATGTGTTGAATATAGTGATCCAAGCACACCGTACATAAATTCCCCCTAGCCCCGAACTAAAGTCAAGGTAGGAGAGTCCCTTATTAGACTCGTGGGAGATTGATTTCCCAGAAGGAGAACAACCAAAACATGGAGAGAGTCGAATCTGATTCAGATATTGACCCCCGTACATACACGCGTGACCGGACGCCCGGGTTCCTCACCCCCCGGTTATACACTTGTTAGAAGTTCCATTTATGGAGCTTAACATGTCATTTTAAACGGTAAGTGTTCAAGCCCAGTTAGGCACACAAGGGAGGTAAGATACATTCAAACAACACAATTCGTATTTAGCACACGGATAGCCGTAGTTAGAACGCTCCATAAGTTGGAACGTTAAAACCGAATACCGTTCTCTTACGTGTTCCTAATGTTGGTTAACTAACGGGGTTAGCACGTATTTGAGGTTAGACGGTATCGGGACCTATGCACCACATATAATAATAACTGTAAACTCGTTTCATGCTTTAATCTTACAAGTCATAAACATCCAGAAAAACAATCAACATACAGGCCGGTGTAAACCGGTAGCAAACAGACTGCAAAAAAACCATACCTTGGTCCTTGTTGCGTTTGTTGACCACCGAATGAAGCTCTTATACATAATTAGTCATATTGGTCAATTACCGTACTTATCCTTTGATTAGTTAATCACTTCACATTATTAACTTGTTTTACTTTTATACTTAATTACAACTTTTCACCCTCTTAATTGTCATTATAACCCACCAAACATGTCTTAAATAACTTTATAACATCAATACCTAACAATCCCCATCATTACATGTCATTTTCTAACCTTAAACATCATTTTTAGAGTGGTCCGGGACTTTTTTCTGACCTTAGGTCCCGGACCAACTCATGACATAACTCTCGGCTGATTTTTGACAGTGGTCTGGGTCTTTGTACATACCCTAAGTCCCGGACCATGTCATTGCTCAATCTCTCGTCTGATTTAATAGGGTGGTCCGGGACTTTGTACAAGACTCAAGTCCCAGACCAATATGCAGAAGCTACTCTCGGCCCTTATTTTTGTGTGGTCCAGGACTTTACCCTGGACTTAAGTCCCAGACCATGCTACATATTCTTACATTTTGCATTATTCTAAGTCTTGTTATACTTGTTCTCTTCATCCATGGTTTACCCAACTTCACACATGATCTTAGGCATATTCTAATACCAAAATAACAACTTACACTTGTCTAACTCCATGTCTAAACTTGTTACTCAATTTCTTACAAAATTTCCTAACACTTGTAATATTTTTCCTTAGGTTTCTAAGTGGTAGTTTATGCCTTCAATTTCAACTAACCAAAGTGTTGCCTCACCACCTTTATAACTACTCCAAAAGCATTATTCCTCACTTACACCTCCTTTACACAAACTCCTTAGATTTTTCCACAAGTTCACACTTAATCCTTCACAAGGTGTTACACCTCTTTGTTACCAAATTTTGCACAAGTCTTAACAACACTCATACCATGACTTTGGTGTATCCAAATCACCCATTTGAACTCTAAATCCTCCAAGACAATTCCTATGTCCTTTTAACACTCAAGAGCACCTTAATTCACTTTCTTTCACCAATATAACCTTTCATGACTCCTAGTACTCTCTAGGTTATAAAATCGCCTTAAAAATACTTAAAACTCTTTGTTTATCAACTAAACTTTGCCATAGCTTCTCTAGCACATTCATACACTCAAACACACGGTTTTCATCCTTAATCAATCAAAGACATTCCAATCCACTATGAATGTTCTTTACACACAAACTACACCCAAACTACACTACATCACAATATAGTGCATACAATTAAATTGCTTGTCACTTAGGCCCTTAAATGACATGGTCTTAGGCCCTTAAATTGCAATAACCTTAAACACTGAATTTCCACTAATGAATGCCTTCAACCTGCAAATACACACAACAATGCTCCCATGTCCTTATAATCCACCTTGTGAATATTTTACTAACTCGATTCCCTTTGGCTATTTTAGGTTGTTATTAAGCAATTAAAGCTCAATTTCCTAAGGCACAACATTACATTAGGATAGGTCATTTACCTCTTCCTCTTCCAGACTTTCTTTCTTGTTTTCTTTTGATTGAAAATCAGCAAGGACTTGTTCACTTGTCAACCTTCTAACCAATACACAAATAAGGGTAATGAGCATTAAGCCTTATACTTAACTCATGAACAACCCTAAATTACAAGAAGTGTTTTAAACACTAGGATTTATATTTACCTTGGAATTGGAAGAGAGCTTGATTAAGAAGCAAGGTAGGACTCCTCCTAGTCCCTTGAAGATTGAATCAAGCTACTAAAATAGCAAGATAAGGCACCATCAAAATGATGATTTTAGGCCATATATAAAAATGAGAGCAAAAGTGAATTTTCTTTGGTTTTTCTTACCTTGAAGCAAAGGAGAATAACAAGGTGTAAAAAGATGAGCTTTTCCTCCTTGAATGGAGATTCTCCATGGCACTGAATTTTAGTTCTTGAAGATTTGAAAAGATAGAAATGTAGAGCTTGGTCTAACTAGAACAAAGGTGGTCTTAGAATTTAATTTGGAGCATGGAGCTAGATTTTACAAGGAAATGAAGTTGGAGAAGAGAGGTGGGCTGTAGCAAAACCGTTTTGCTTGGGAGGATGAAGGAAGGAGACGGTGGGGAATGGAGGGAATGAAGAATGAGGTGAGAGGTTTTACTTTTGTAAGATATTTACTTATAAAGTAAATAGTCATCTTACTTTATCTATTCTTCCTTCCTTAATAACCTAGCAAATGGTGATGACTCACCATGTTGAAAAACAAGCCCCCTTACCTTAATAAGGTATTAAGTAGCTAGTTTGACCATTTAATTAACTAATGTTGACTTAAGTCTAAACTAGGTACTATTTGAGCACTATTCACAATTTAGTGCACAAATTTGTGAAAGTTTTGATTTCCCATTGATTTAGACTTCCTAATGTGATACTAAGAAGTACACATATTGTTTAAGGTGTAATTATGGGCATTTAGCCACTCAAAACCCATTTCCAAGACAATTTTTCAAAAATGTGCTTTAAGACTCCTTAAAGCACAATTTGTGTTTTAACTTGTTTTGAGCTTGGTTTTCTTTAGTAATTGGTTTAACATGTCCATTATCATGTTAATAAGGTCTTTTTAAGCTCTTTGAGTCTTAAACAAGGTTATCCCAAGCTTAGAGCATGTTTTTGCTCAAATTGCCTTAATAGTACTTTATTGTGTTTACTATGGTTTAAATTGCTTAATAACATTTCTAAGGCACTTTTTAGCCTTAATATACCATATTTTATCATTTAAATAACATATTTAGGTTTGGGTTATTTCAATATCAAGTGTCAAAAAGGCTAGGAATCGGGAGGTTTCAATTGGTATGGTGTAAAACACCTTTTATGCTTACAGTTTACTAATCTAAGGATTGGTATATGGGGGCCGAAAAATACCAGGCATTATGTATGTTATACAAGCTTAATAATGAGGAATAAATCATGATTACAAGTTGAGCTAGTGAACTTAGATATGGATGGCTTATTAAAGTCAAAGTTAATGTGAAGCCGTGAATACATTAGTGAGAGATGAGCTGTAAAATCCTAAATACATGGAGCAATTTAGGGGATTAAGTATTTGGTTACAAAACTAAAAGTTAATGACTTGTTTTAAAGTCAAATAATGTGTTTAAAAGAAAACAAGTGATTTTAGAAGTTAATACATAAAATTGTATATAGCCGTGAGGATGAGTATATATATAAGAGTGCTAGTTAAGTCCTAAAAATGTGTAGACAAGGAATGTAACACCCCAACCGCTAATCCTTCCATTATCCTCTAATTGTCTCCGTACTTACTCCTACACGCAGCAGATACATACTCCCAGCGGGTGATACAACGCCGTTAGCCATTCCAAGACCAACAAGGCACCTACTACTTACTGTAACGGTCTGAAGATGTAGATATACTGAGTACATAATGTTTACATTACAATGCCAAATACTTACTTACATTTTGATTACCGAGTATCCAAAATATATGAATTACATTCCAAGTCTACAAGTCTATTCAAAATTATGAGTTTGTACATCTACTCATACATACAAGTTTCACAATTCAATTCTCTCAAAAGGGTGTACTACATGGTACACCGGCTACTCAAAAAGGCGTCAAGCCGTGTACAACTCGGTACACCATTCATATCCTACTAACTACTCTAAAAAGAATTCATCCCGGTCCTTACTCGACCTTCAAATCTCACGAGTACCTGTAAAATAAAATTAGTGCCCCAAGGGGCTTAGCGAAACCCTGCATATGAAATTCGCATACCCCACGTACTAGCGAGGGTACGCCGACATTGGTCGAATACATGCGGTTCATTTTATTCATACATACATACATGCTCTTGTACAATAAAATACATTCATATCACAAATATACACACATTCAATTCAATGCATACAAGGAAGACATTACAAGTCAACCACTTTACCCTTATGAAGATACGCTTCTCCAATACATACACCATACTTGTTAGATTCTTTACTCACCCGGGTTAATCAGGTGTACATTACTCTTTTACTCAAGGTCAATAACTTACACTAGTCAAGACCATTACTCATACAATACTTTACTTACTTACTTACTTACACAAGTCAAGTCGGTATGACCTCCGGGCAGGGACTACTATATCCCACCACCGGGCTTTAGGGTGGCTCACCAATCCAGGATGCTACCCATTTAAGGGGTTTGGTCCATGGAAATGATTAAGGCCAGGATTCGGAACCAACCTCTTGTGTTTCCTTATCCTCACGCGTGGCCGAAACTATATCGGACTTCTACTCATTCCATTTTACTCAATACTCAAGTTAGGAGTTAGGTGGTTAGGAATTAGTAGAAGTCATTACTTCCATACCAAAGGATAATACACTACGCAGTACATATCAGTTTACACACACACTTCATTCTCATCCATTCATTTCATGAATTATACAAACTAAGTGTTCAAGGCATTAAAACATGAACAATATAATACAAGCACAAGTAAGTGCATTAAAAGTCCGATTCGTGCATTTATCTTATTTGAGTGATCACATAAGCACACAAATCAGAGTAAACAAGTTAGGATACAGGGCATGAGAAAATCATACCGTTCACCGTCGTACTCGTACTTCCGGTTTCCTTCAGAATTTAACTATTCGCTTCCTATACATATATGGAGTTGTATGGTCAATAATCTATGATTGAACTACTCATTCCTTCATTAATACTTCTAAGGTATACTTACTAGTTCTTTACATTCCATACTTGATTATAAAAATCATTTTTTTCTTATTACTTCTTTAACTTGCTTTCTTACTCATGTACTTACTCCCTTACCTTTATTACTCCATTAATGGTGTACTACTACATATATATATATATATATATATATATATATATGTGTGTGTGTGTGTGTATACACATATATATGTATATACATATGATTGCTATAATCATATATATTTATTATTAATTTTTTATTTGTTTGGGGTCCGACCGACCCATGTTTCACCCGACCGACCCAAACCCCTCTGGGTCAGTCGATATCAGAAAGAATTCGGCTTCTGGATTTGTCTAGACCGACCCACGACCGACCCAACCTCTGGGTCGGTCGAAGTCAGAAACTTCAACTTCAGAAATCCTTGCCCGACACCCACGACCGACTCACCCATCTGGGTCGGTCGAAGTTAGTAAGTTTACGATTCAGTAGTTTTAGCCCTGACCGACCCACGACCGATCCAACCTTCTGGGTCGGTCGAGATCAGAATTGTCTATCTTGGTTTGTTTCAGTTCTATTCTTTTACCCATTTCTTCCCTAATCCTCCTACATACATCCTAACATGTTTTAGTGCTAATTAGACCCTCTAAATTACCTTAATTCAATCATCAAATTCACTACTCATTCCTAAATCAACTCACAATTTTTCCTCACTTCCTCCCAGCACTATTACTACTTTTCTTTCTCCAATGTTACAGATTTTTGTCTAACATTTACCATTCAATACTCCCTTAACTAATGCCATTACTAGTCTCCACGAGTGCATTATTTTCCACTGAAGTTTTCCCATTATCTAGATCCTCTCCAAATCTGTTTCAAAGTGCTAAACTACTCACTTAAGCTTCCAATACACCTAGTTACTACCAAGGTTGTTCTCTCTTCTTACACAACTAAGTCTTCTAATTTCTAGGCAAATTTTGACCTAGTCTCCCCTATAATTTTCACTTTGCCATCACATTATTTCAGCTCACATTCATTTCCAGCTTTTCCACATCCATTTAAGCACTAACCCCACAATATAATTTCCTGCACATACACATTCATTCCAATGTTCTCCCAAGCTTTTAAACATCATTTACAAGCTTCAAAGCAGTTACATTCTCTTCTCCATTATCCTACTACATATCTACTACTCATTACCATGTACATTACTCATTTTAGATACTAAAAATCTGTTACACAAGGTATACAAAACTAGTTCAAGGAAAGAGCTTTTACCTTGTATTCTCTAGTTTTTTTTTCTTTCTTTCCCTCTTCCTTTCATCTTCTTCCATTCCTTCTTGTTCCTTCTTCTTAACCGGTTCAAATGGAGTCCACACTCCAATGCTACAGCCCATACCAATACACAACAACTACTTAGAAAGTCACCCTTAACTAGCCTAGGGTTTATGTACTTGTTCAAGATTTAAAATGGAGCATTACCTTCCAATGGATAGATGAAGCTTTGGACAACAACAAGGCAAGATCCAAACTCCCAAAATGAAGCCAAAATCGGCTGGAGCACAAGGCACAAAACAAGGTTAACTTTGAATTTTCGTTTGCCAAAAGAGGCTAGAAAAGATGAGTTTTCAAGACTATTTTTACCTCAAAATAATAAGGAGATGAAGGTGCTTCCAATGGTGGTCTCAAACTTCAAATTGAAATACCCCAAACCTTTTATATGTTGTTTAAATATTAACTATGGTATATAAGGCTACAAAGAGCCTTAGAAACATTAGTAAACAATTTAACCATAGAAAACATAATAAGTACCATAAAGACAATGTGGGCGAAAATGTGCTCTAACTTAGGATAACCTTGGTTAAGACCCAAGAGATTACCAAGACCTATTTACATGTTGATGGACGTAATTAAACAGTTACTACAGAAAACCAAGCTTGAAAACAAGTTAAAACACAAAATGTGCTTTAAGGAGTCTTAAAGCACATTTTTGAAAAATTGTCTTGTAAATGGGTTTGAATGGCTAAATGTACATAATTACTCTTTAATTAATATGTGTACTACTTAGTATCACATTAGGATGTCTAATCAATGGGAAATCAAAACTTTCACAATTATGTGCATTGATTAGTGAATAGTAACCAAATTGTGCTAGTTTAAGACATTAGTCAATATAAGTGTTAAGTTGGTCAACAAAGCCTTACAATCAGCCTAAATATAAAGAGGGGGCCGATTTTATAAGGGGTGAGTCATCCCCGTTGTTAAATTGATAAGAAAGAAAATTGATAAAGTAAAGTGCTATTTACTTTATATTAAGTATCTTAATAAGCTAGTTCCTCTTCATTCACTTTCTTCCTTTCCCACTCATTTCACCCTCTTCTTCATTTCCTCCCTTCTCCATTTCGGTTTTGCTACAGCACCACTCACTTATCCATCTTCCATTACCATTATCTCTTAGCTCCATGTACCAAATTAAATTCTAAGACCACCATTCTCTTAATCTCATCAAGCTCTTCAACTTTGTCTTCTCAAAATTCTAAATGCTCCATTTCGGTGCCAAGAGAATCTCCATGGAAGGAGCTTGAGCTCATCTTTTCATGATTGTTGTTGATAACCTTTGCATCAAGGTAAGGAAAGGAAAATCCAAGAAAAACAACATTTCCTTCATTTTTTGTGTTGGCCGAAAATACACCTTGTAATGGTGTTTTCTTTTGCCTTGGTTTAGCTTCATTCTAATCTTCAAAGGGCTTGGTGGAGTCCTCTCTTGCTAGTTAATCCAACTCTCTTCCATTTCCAAGGTAAAACAAGCATTAAGTCCTTTAAGACATTATTTAACTTAGGGTTTAAAAGTGAGTTTAAGCATGAGCTTGAATGCTCATTACCTTGCTTGTATATTGATTAGAAAGTTGACAAGTGATCAAGCTCCTTGCTAATTTTCGGTTTAAGGAAACAACAAAGAAGTTTGAAAGGAGAAGAGGTAAATGAACTATCTCAATGTAGTTATAATGCCTTAGGAAAAATGAGCTTGAATTGCTTATTAAAACTACCTAAGGAGCCAAGGAAATGAGAGATAGAAAATACCAATAAGGAGATTATTAAGGGCATATGATATGTTGTGTGTATTTGCAGGTCAAAGGCAAATATAATGTGGGAAATTCAGTGTTTAAGTTTATGTTATTTAAGGGCCTAAGAGCCATGTTATTTAAGGGCCTAAGTGCCAAGAAATTTAAATTATGCACTATATTGTGATGTAGTGTAGTTTAAGGCTTAGTTGTGTGTAAAGAACATTTTTGTGTGGATAAATGTTCTTGAGTGCCTAAAGGTGAGTGACTACTATGTGTTTTGGTGTAGCAATGTGCTAGTGAAACCCATGTCAAAATTTGGTTAATGTTCAAGAAGTTTAAGGTGTTTATATGAGGTTTGATGAACTAAGAAATGCTAGGAATGACTAGTGTTCTAGTGGAGAAAGAAAATAAATTGAGGTGTTCTTGGGTGTTAAAATGACTTAGGCATTATCTTGGAGGATTTGGGGATCAAATGGGTTGTTTTGAGATGCACCGAAATCATGGAGGAATTGTGTTTAGGACATATGCAAATCTTGGTAAACAAGGAGAAAAATAATGTTTTGTAAGGAGGAGGTATAAACTTGTGGAGAAATTTCAAGTAGTGGTATAAAGGCATTTTGGATGGTAAATGATGCTTGGGAGTTAGTTAATGTTGTGGTGGTGAGAAACATTTTGGGCTAGTTGTTATCATAGGTGTGAAACACCACTTAGAAACCTAATGAAAAACATTACAAGTGTTTAAGTGAATTTTGTGGAAATTGAGTAACAAGTTGGACAAAAAATTAAACAAGTTTGAAGTGTTATTTTAGCATTAGAATATACCTAAGATCATTTGGGAAGTTTATATACATAATGGATGTGGAGAACCATTGTAACAAGACTTAGAAATGAAAAAATGCAAAATCTGTAGCAGTGGCCCGGGACCTAGGTCTGGGGTAAAGTCCCGGACCATGCATTAAAAGGGGCCAAGAGTACATACACTACCTTGGTCCGGGACTTAAGTCCCATGTAAACTCCCGGACCACCCCATTAAATCACCCGAGACTTGAACCATGAATTGGTCCGGGACTTTAGGTAAGGACCAAGTTCCGGACCACTCTAAAAATTGTTGTTAAAGGTTAGTAAATGATGTCTAATGACGTTGATTGATAAGTAATGATGTTATAAGGTTGTTTAAGACATGTTAGGTGTGTTATAATGACAATAAAAAGATAGAAAGTTATAATAACGTGTGAAAGTAAAATAAACTAGAAATGTGAAGTAATAAGTTAATCAAGGTCGAGTATAATAACTAACCGACGTAATAAATGTGTATAGGAGTTGCCTACAGTGGAAAACAAAAGCAGCAAGGACCAAGGTATGGTTTTCTTGTAGCCTATTGCCTACCGGTTTACACCGGCTTGTGTGTTGTTTGTTTTTCTGTATGTTTATGACTTTATAAGACTTAAATCATGAAATGAGTTTACAGTCATTGTTATTATTGTGACGTGTGTGTACCGATACCGTTAACCTCAAATACGAACTAACCCGTTAGTTAACTAAGTTAGGTCACGTACGAGAGCGGTACTCGGTTTAACGTTTCAACCTAAGGAACGTTCTAACTACGGCTATGTATGAACTAGTTGTGATTTGTGTTACTGAACTATATCTTATCTCCATTGTGTGTCTAACTGGACCTAAACCCTGCTTGTGATTGAATGTGTCAAGTTCCATCAATGGAACTTCTAACAAGTGGTTAACCGGGGAGTGAGGAATCCGGTCATTCCGGTCACGCGTGTATGTACGGGAGTTGATATCTGAATCAGATTCGTCTCGCTTTATGTTAAGGTTGTTATCCTTCTTGGAATAAAACCACCCACAAGCTTAACCAAAGCTTACCTATCTGACTTCTGATCGGACTAGGGGGAAATTATGTACGATGTGCTTGGATCACTATATCCGACACATCTTTGGGTTAAGTTATCCGTTCATTCAACAAAACAGTAATGAGTTATGTAATGGGATTGACATGAGTTTGATATCATTCTCTAGGCTCTCCAAGTTGACTAACTATGTTTGGTTTGTTTCCTGAAGAGAAGCATTCATGTTGTGTTATATGTGTTGTTGCTATGCGATGTTTATTGCTATGCCCGTATGTTGTACGTTAAAATCAATGCCATGTTATCATGACAATTGGTTGCGTGTATCCCGGTAGCCGATGGGCTGCACGTTAACCATACCAGCCAAGGGTTGCTGACCCCCTTTGGGGGCTCCATATTTACTTGCAGGATGAGGATCGAGGAAGCGGAGTGGCTTTAGATCCTAGGTGTTATGTTAAGCTTTTGGCAGTTTTGGATATTGGGCCCGGGATGCGCCTGTGCTCCCGTGGTGTTATATTTTGGTTCCGTTAAAATTACAGTGGTGGTATATGTTGACACTGTCAGTTTACAGTTATGGTTTGTAAATAAATACTCGGTATTGTTGGTTATGTATTTATGGTTATTAGTTCTATGCTCGGGAGTCTGATCATCAGACCGGTACGATTGTATGTATTCTGCCTAGTTAGCCACGTGGGTGGCTAACGGCGTGTAACACCAATCCGATTAGTTGTCGTTTAAGTTGTTATTTCCGCTGCGATTTCGGTTATTAGTTTAGTTCATAGTAGGGGTGTTACAAAAAGTGGTATCAGAGTGATACTTTGCTCTGATGACTAGAATACCAAGCTTAGGAACATATCAAGTTAGGAAACCTAACCATAGTTACCTAAGTGAGCAAATATGGAAAGGTTAACCACTAACTAAGTGTGGAAATACCTTATTTCGGGAAGACGTTGCAACCGTTGGAATCGATAAGTTTGTAAGCACAATGCTAATGAATGTTTGTGTGAATTCAGATGTCAGGTAGACCACGTCGACGAGGCCGGGGCGCGGTATTGGTGATACGGGAAACCAAGGCGAGAACACTACGGCGCAAGTTATGGCTGACGCAGTGGCAACCGCCATAGCCCAGATGGTTCCACAGTTAGTGGCTGTGATGCATCAGGGGCAGCAGCAGCAAGGCGGTGCGGACCAACAAGGGCCACAACCACAACCACAACCGCACGAGACCAACTGGGTCAAAGCGTTGGCAGATTTGAGACCACCGTCATTTCACGGGGGGAGACCGACCCTAGTAAGCTGGAGGCGTACATCTCCGAACTGGAGACCGCCTACAAGACCTTGGATGTGCCTGCTGGAGCCAAGGTTCGTCTTGCCGCTTACTACCTGAAGGGTTCGGCAAGGAGTTGGTGGAAGCTTGTGAGAGATGACAGAATAGCTGATCCTGAGTTTTGTTGGAGGGAGTACACGGCTCTGCTGCGAGCCAAGTACTACCCAGTACATGTACAAGAGGCTAAGCACCTCGAGCTGGATAGTCTGAGGCAAGGGGACAAGATGTGTGTAGACGAGTACTACACCGCCTTCACCAACCTTATCCACCTACTACCGGACCTGGGATACTCGAACCGGGTGCTGGTAAACCGCTTCTACAACGGACTCAGCCACCGCCTACGTTACGGGATGGGGCCAGCTGAATATACTACCTTGCAGGTAATTAGAGTACAGTGTGATGTGAATAAGTGTGAACAGTATGATTGTGTAAGTGAGTGTTGTGAGTTGTGAGTTGTTTTACGGGGCATGACTGACATCCTAAATTCATGAGTGCTATCATGCCGCTGCTAAGGTTGAGATCACCGTCCGTCTGAGGGACGAGGAGAATGCGCACAAGCGCAAGGCTTCGAGCGAGGGCCAGAGCACGCAAGGGTATGGGGGAGGAAAAGAAGAAGAAACCATACCCCCAGTCCCAGAAAGGTCAGCAACAGGGTGGCAAAGGCCAAGCCCAGACCACCACCGCTGAGGAGTCACTGCAGCTCACTTATGCCTACGCGGCTAAGCCCCTACGTTCTCACCAGCCCAAGGGTAACTACCTAATTCCGAATACCGAATTTAAGTGTGTATTGTTATGTTGTGAAGTGTAAACTAAATGGGTAATGTGTTAGCAGCTAGCACGGGCTCTGGACCGGAGCGCCACTATTACTGCAAGTGGTGCAACGGTCACCACCCCGGCAAGGACTGCAAGGGAAATGATGTGCAGTGTCGCTACTGCAAGAAGATGGGGCATCGTGACTTCGAGTGCTACCAGAACCCCAATGGCAGAAACTACAGGCCTAAGGGGCAATGGAAGGGTAAGGCTGCCGCGACCACTGAAGGCCCGAAAGCTACTCATCAGCCATCCTCAGGGCAGGGGAACACTGATTCCCAGAAGGGGAAAGGGTCAGGAGCAGGCAAGGCCGCCCTGAATGTGGTGGACCGGTCAGAGGCACTAGGACCCTCTTCTAGACCAGGTACCACTTGAACCGTTAAGTGAAATAAGTGATTGCCTACTGCATTTCATGCATGTGTGCTAGTGAGTCAAAGTGTACAAGTACTTAAGTAATGAGTTAAAGTATAATGTGAAAGTCACCTGAGTTAGACAATTCTACACCTTATGAACCTTCAATATTTGCTATCCAATCCTTCCTACACAGAACCCCGAAGAGACAACCATCAGCATCACCGAATTCCCGATAGAGCAGAGTGTCAGGTCATCCAGCCAGGTATGATACTCTTAAATGGATACCTGACAACCGAAGCACAAATCCACATCATACGACGATGCGACGAACTAGGAGCAGCACCTGGAATTTTCTACACACCCGAATACCCAAGTGGATCGAAGATGAAGTTGAAGATGATGTGCATGGGTAAGGACTGGAATCCTTCCACCAAGACATATCAAGACGTGTGAGCTGAAGATGAGCACTGTACCGAGGATACCTGAGGAGTTCCTTGCGGTCATCAACCACGCCGTGGGAATTGCTCAACAAGTTGAATCGGATCCAATTCCGAGTGTTAAAGCAGACTTATGTATTGTGAACTTCTACCAGAAAGGTGGACGGTTGGGTTTACACCAAGATAAAGACGAAACACCCGAGTCTCTAGGTAAGGGAGTACCCGTGGTGTCTTGGTCCATTGGTGATACTGCAGTGTTGTGTACGGCGAGCAGAAGCGTGCTGATCTCGCAAAGAAGTTAGTGTTGAAGCCAGGAGATGTATTAATCATGGGTGGGCAGTCAAGGATGTTATATCATGGTATCAAGAAGATCAAACTGAATACCGCACCTTCGACAGTGATCAATGCCACACACATTAAACCGGACGTTTGAATTTGACCTTAGGCAGTTTTTAGCCTAGTGTAATCATGTAATGTATTAAGCTAGTTGTATGTTAAGGATGCTATATTTAGCTATGTCTACAATGTAAACCGATCTATGTGTGAAGAATGTGTTAATGAATAAATAAAGTGGTGTTGTTTTTGAAGTATGTCAGCCGTATTGTTACTGTGTACTTATAAGTTGCCAATAAATTAGGCTGTGCGCTCGGAACGGGAGGTACACTAAGCGTGTGTAATGAGGTAGAAGCCGGCAAGAGCGGAACTATCCTCACCGGTACCTTCCTAGTAAATGGCGTGGACGCATCGATCTTGTTCGACTCTGGAGCCTCACACACTTTCATTTCGCTATCATTTGCGAAGAGGCTAGGGTTAGACGGTGAAGAGATGCCTGACTTCCTAGTCACTCTCCCGTCGAAAGAGCGGATCAAGTGTACCCGTTACCATCGAGATGCCATTGTACGAATTAGGGATGATGAGTTCTCGATCGACATGATAGAGTTCGAGGGACTTGGATTTGATGTGATTGTCGAGATGAACTGGTTGGAGCGGTACAAGGGCAGAATCCTATGTGCCGAGCACCGTCTGCTTCTTCGGAGTCCGTCTGAGGTTACCATTTCATACCGCCAGAGGCCCAGGGAGCCTTCGACTCAGATCATCACCGCCATGGCCATGTATCGTGAATTACGACTTGGGAATGATGTGTACCTTGCTATGTCTAGGATATAGAGAGAGATCTAGAGTTAGCCCGGATGTGCCGGTAGTGTCATAGTTTCCTAATGTTTTTCCTAAGGAACTGTCGGGCATGCCGCCAGCACGGGGAGTGGAGTTTGAGATTGAATTGGTGCCGGGAATCAGACCAATAGCGAAAGCGCCCTACCGTATGGCTCCAGCTGAAATGATTGAGCTCAAAGAGCAGCTGAGAGACCTACTCGACAAGGGAATTATACGCCCGAGCGTTTCACCATGGGGAGCGCTGGTCCTCTTCGTGAAGAAGAAGGACGGTAGTCTCCGCCTCTGCATCGACTACAGAGAGCTGAATGTAGTTACGGTGAAGAACCGTTATCCTTTACCACGCATTGACGACTTATTTGACCAGTTGAAGGGAGCATCATATTCTTCAAGATCGACTTACAATCCGGTTACCATCAGATCGCTATTCGAGAGGGTGACATTGAGAAGACTGCATTCCGAACCAGATACGGTCACTACGAGTTCACGGTTATGCCGTTTGGTTTATCCAATGCACCAGCCAAGTTTACGGATTTAATGAACTGCTTGTTCCGAGATTAGTTGGACAAGTCAGTGGTAGTCTTCATCGACGATATTCTTGTGTATTCAAAATCGAAGGGTGAGCATGAAAGCCACCTGAGAAGTGTGTTGCAGACGTTAAGAAAGAATCAGCTGTATGCTAAATTTTCTAAGTGCGAATTCTGGTTAAACAAGTTTCATTCCTTGGTCATGTTATTTCCGAGGCTGGGATCGCTGTTGATCTGGCCAAGATAGATGCAGTGCGCACCTGGCCTAGGCCGAAGACAGTTACCGACATCCGGAGCTTCCTCGGTCTAGCAGGATATTACAGGAGATTTGTGAAGGACTTCTCCAGTGTCTCGAAGCCGATGACTTCCTTAATGAAGAAGGATGCACCATTCGAGTGGACAGACGACTGCGAGAGTTCTTTCCAGAGTCTCAAGGATGTTCTTACCTCTACACCAATCCTGACAATACCAGACGGTACAGATGGTTTTGAGGTCTACTGCGACGCATCCGGAAGAGGTATGGGTTGTGTATTGATGCAACATGGGAAGGTCGTAGCATACGCCTCCCGATAGCTGAAGAAGCATGAAGAGAAGTACCCTACCCACGACTTAGAATTGGGTGCCATTGTCTTCGCTTTGAAGATATGTCGACATCATTTGTATGGGGTAAGCGTGATGATTTATTCTGACCACAAGAGTTTGAAGTACTTGTTCACTCAGAAAGAGTTGAACATGAGGCAAAGGAGGTGGGTCGAGTTTCTAAACGATTACGACATCAACCTACAGTACAAAGAGGGTAAGGCAAATATGGTAGCTGACGCACTGAGTCGCCGAGCACACTCTCTCTATTTGCTAGTCTCTCATTCTAGCTTGGTTGAAGAGGTGAGGAGTGCTCAGATGACGGATCAGTATATGCTGGAGATCAGGCAGAAGCTTATTAATGGCACATTCAAGGGTCAGAAGTATGATTTCCGACTCCACGATGATGACCTGATTAGGCTGAAGGCTGACTATGTATTTCGAGGAGTAGCGTTAAGCTGAAAGAGTGCATACTTAGTGAATCCTACTGTTCTACGACTTCGATTCACCCCGGAGCTTCAAAGATGTATAAGGACATGAAACGATTTTTTGGTGGACTGGTATGAAAAAGGATGTGAATGACAATGTTGTGAGGTGTCTCACTTGTCAGAAGGTCAAGTTTGAGCACCGACGGCTGGTGGTATGGTGCAGCCAATGCCAGTGCCTGAGTGGAAGTTCCATGATATTTCCATGGACTTCGTAGTAGGGCTTCCGCATACAAGGGGAGGTTTGAATATGATTTGGGTTGTTGTTGATCGATGACCAAGGTGGCCCGATTCATACCGATGAAGGACACCTGGAAAGAGGCAAAGCTTGCAGAGCTTTTCGATCGAGAGATAGTACGACATCATGGGGGTACCAAAGACTATTGTGTCTGATAGGGATACCAGATTCCTCTCGAGGTACTGGAGAACTACACAGGAAGCGCTTGGTACCGAGCTGAAGCTAAGTACAGCGTTCCACCCACAGATAGATGGTCAGAGGTTTCTCCACAAGTTTATACCTCCTCCTTACAAAACATTATTTTTCTCCTTGTTTACCAAGATTTGCATATGTCCTAAACACAATTCCTCCATGATTTCGGTGCATCTCAAAACACCCATTTGATCCCCAAATCCTCCAAGATAATGCCTAAGTCATTTTAACACCCAAGAACACCTCAATTTATTTTCTTTCTCCACTAGAACACTTAGTCATTCCTAGCATTTCTTAGTTCATCAAACCTCATATAAACACCTTAAACTTCTTGAACATTAACCAAATTTTGACATGGGTTTCACTAGCACATTGCTACACCAAAACACATAGTTTCTCACCTTTAGGCACTCAAGAACATTTATCCACACAAAAATTTTCTTTACACACAACTAAGCCTTAAACTACACTACATCACAATATAGTGCATAATTTAAATTTCTTGGCACTTAGGCCCTTAAATAACATAAACATTAAACACTGAATTTCCCACATTATATTTGCCTTTGACCTGCAAATACACACAACATATCATATGCCCTTAATAATCTCCTTATTGGTATTTTCTATCTCATTTCCCATTGGCTCCTTAGGTAGTTTTAATAAGCAATTCAAGCTCATTTTTCCTAAGGCATTATAACTACATTGAGATAGTTCATTTACCTCTTCTCCTTTCAAACTTCTTTGTTGTTTCCTTAAACCGAAAATTAGCAAGGAGCTTGATCACTTGTCAACTTTCTAATCAATATACAAGCAAGGTAATGAGCATTTAAAGGACTTAAATGCTGTTTTACCTTGGAAATGGAAGAGAGTTGGATTAACTAGCAAGAGAGGACTCCACCAAGCCCTTTGAAGATTAGAATGAAGCTAAACCAAGGCAAAAGAAAACACCATTACAAGGTGTATTTTCGGCCAACACAAAAAATGAAAGGAAATGTTGTTTTTCTTGGATTTTCCTTACCTTGATGCAAAGGTTATCAACAAGGCATGAAAAGATGAGCTCAAGCTCCTTCCATGGAGATTCCTCTAGTTAAGGGTGACTTTCTAAGTAGTTGTGTGTATTGGTATGGGCTGTAGCATTGGAGTGTGGACTCCATTTGAACCGGTTAAGAAGGGAACAAAAGGAATGGAAGAAGAAATGAAAGGAAGAGGGAAGAAAGAAAAAAAACTAGAGAATACAAGGTAAAAGCTCTTTCCTTGAACTAGTTTTGTATACCTTGTGTAACATATTTTTAGTATCTAAAATGAGTAATGTACATGGTAATGAGTAGTAGATATGTAGTAGGATAATGGAGAAGAGAATGTAACTGCTTTGAAGCTTGTAAATGATGTTTAAAAGCTTGGGAGAACATTGGAATGAATGTGTATGTGCAGGAAATTATATTGTGGGGTTAGTGCTTAAATGGATGTGGAAAAGCTGGAAATGAATGTGAGCTGAAATAATGTGATGGCAAAGTGAAAATTATAGGGGAGACTAGGTCAAAATTTGCCTAGAAATTAGAAGACTTAGTTGTGTAAGAAGAGAGAACAACCTTGGTAGTAACTAGGTGTATTTGGAGAGCTTAAGTGTAGTTTTAGCACTTTGAAACAGATTTGGAGAGGATCTAGATAATGGGAAGAACTTCAGTGGAAAATAATGCACTCGTGGAGACTAGTAATGGCATTAGTTAAGGGAGTATTGAATGGTAAATGTTAGAACAAAAATCTGTAACATTGGAGAAAGAAAACTAGTAATAGTGCTGGGAGGAAGTGAGGAAAATTGTGTGAGTTGATTTAGGAATGAGTAGTGAATTTGATGATTGAATTAAGGTAATTTAGAGGGTCTAATTAGCACTAAAACATGTTAGGATGTATGTAGGAGGATTAGGAAGAAATGGGTAAAAGAATAGAACTGAAACAAAGCCAGATAGACAATTCTGATCTCGACCGACCCAGAAGGTTGGATCGGTCGTGGGTCGGTCAGGGCTAAAACTACTGAATCGTAAACTTACTAACTTCGACCGACCCAGATGGGTGAGTCGGTCGTGGGTCGGTCGGGCAAGGATTTCTGAAGTCGAAGTTTCTGACTTCGACCGACCCAGAGGTTGGGTCGGTCGTGGGTCGGTCCAGACAAATCCAGAAGCCGAATTCTTTCTGATATCGATTGACCCAGAGGGGTTTGGGTCGGTCGGGTGAAACATGGGTCGGTCGGACCCCAAACAAATAAAAAATTAATAATAAATATATATGATTATAGCAATCATATGTATATACATATATATGTGTATACACACACACACACACATATATATATATATATATATATATGTAGTAGTACACCATTAATGGAGTAATAAGGTAAGGGAGTAAGTACATGAGTAAGAAAGCAAGTTAAAGAAGTAATAAGAAAAAATGATTTTTATAATCAAGTATGGAATGTAAAGAACTAGTAAGTATACCTTAGAAGTATTAATGAAGGAATGAGTAGTTCAATCATAGATTATTGACCATACAACTCCATATATGTATAGGAAGCGAATAGTTAAATTCTGAAGGAAACCGAAAGTACGAGTACGACGGTGAACGGTATGATTTTCTCATGCCCTGTATCCTAACTTGTTTACTCTGATTTGTGTGCTTATGTGATCACTCAAATAAGATAAATGCACGAATCGGACTTTTAATGCACTTACTTGTGCTTGTATTATATTGTTCATGTTTTAATGCCTTGAACACTTAGTTTGTATAATTCATGAAATGAATGGATGAGAATGAAGTGTGTGTGTAAACTGATATGTACTGCGTAGTGTATTATCCTTTGGTATGGAAGTAATGACTTCTACTAATTCCTAACCACCTAACTCCTAACTTGAGTATTGAGTAAAATGGAATGAGTAGAAGTCCGATATAGTTTCGGCCACGCGTGAGGATAAGGAAACACAAGAGGTTGGTTCCGAATCCTGGCCTTAATCATTTCCATGGACCAAACCCCTTAAATGGGTAGCATCCTGGATTGGTGAGCCACCCTAAAGCCCGGTGGTGGGATATAGTAGTCCCTGCCCGGAGGTCATACCGACTTGACTTGTGTAAGTAAGTAAGTAAGTAAAGTATTGTATGAGTAATGGTCTTGACTAGTGTAAGTTATTGACCTTGAGTAAAAGAGTAATGTACACCTGATTAACCCGGGTGAGTAAAGAATCTAACAAGTACGGTGTATGTATTGGAGAAGCGTATCTTCTTAAGGGTAAGTGTAAATGGTTGACTTGTAATGTCTTCCTTGTATGCATTGAATTGAATGTGTGTATATTTGTGATATGAATGTATTTTATTGTACAAGAGCATGTATGTATGTATGAATAAAATGAACCGCATGTATTCGACCAATGTCGGCGTACCCTCGCTAGTACGTGGGGTATGCGAATTTCATATGCAGGGTTTCGCTAAGCCCCTTGGGGCACTAATTTTATTTTACAGGTACTCGTGAGATTTGAAGGTCGAGTAAGGACCGGGATGAATTCTTTTTAGAGTAGTTAGTAGGATATGAATGGTGTACCGAGTTGTACACGGCTTGACGCCTTTTTGAGTAGCCGGTGTACCATGTAGTACACCCTTTTGAGAGAATTGAATTGTGAAACTTGTATGTATGAGTAGATGTACAAACTCATAATTTTGAATAGACTTGTAGACTTGGAATGTAATTCATATATTTTGGATACTCGGTAATCAAAATGTAAGTAAGTATTTGGCATTGTAATGTAAACATTATGTACTCAGTATATCTACATCTTCAGACCGTTACAGTAAGTAGTAGGTGCCTTGTTGGTCTTGGAATGGCTAACGGCGTTGTATCACCCGCTGGGAGTATGTAAGTATCTGCTGCGTGTAGGAGTAAGTACGGAGACAATTAGAGGATAATGGAAGGATTAGCGGTTGGGGTGTTACATTCCTTGTCTACACATTTTTAGGACTTAACTAGCACTCTTATATATATACTCATCCTCACGGCTATATACAATTTTATGTATTAACTTCTAAAATCACTTGTTTTCTTTTAAACACATTATTTGACTTTAAAACAAGTCATTAACTTTTAGTTTTGTAACCAAATACTTAATCCCCTAAATTGCTCCATGTATTTAGGATTTTACAGCTCATCTCTCACTAATGTATTCACGGCTTCACATTAACTTTGACTTTAATAAGCCATCCATATCTAAGTTCACTAGCTCAACTTGTAATCATGATTTATTCCTCATTATTAAGCTTGTATAACATACATAATGCCTGGTATTTTTCGGCCCCCATATACCAATCCTTAGATTAGTAAACTGTAAGCATAAAAGGTGTTTTACACCATACCAATTGAAACCTCCCGATTCCTAGCCTTTTTGACACTTGATATTGAAATAACCCAAACCTAAATATGTTATTTAAATGATAAAATATGGTATATTAAGGCTAAAAAGTGCCTTAGAAATGTTATTAAGCAATTTAAACCATAGTAAACACAATAAAGTACTATTAAGGCAATTTGAGCAAAAACATGCTCTAAGCTTGGGATAACCTTGTTTAAGACTCAAAGAGCTTAAAAAGACCTTATTAACATGATAATGGACATGTTAAACCAATTACTAAAGAAAACCAAGCTCAAAACAAGTTAAAACACAAATTGTGCTTTAAGGAGTCTTAAAGCACATTTTTGAAAAATTGTCTTGGAAATGGGTTTTGAGTGGCTAAATGCCCATAATTACACCTTAAACAATATGTGTACTTCTTAGTATCACATTAGGAAGTCTAAATCAATGGGAAATCAAAACTTTCACAAATTTGTGCACTAAATTGTGAATAGTGCTCAAATAGTACCTAGTTTAGACTTAAGTCAACATTAGTTAATTAAATGGTCAAACTAGCTACTTAATACCTTATTAAGGTAAGGGGGCTTGTTTTTCAACATGGTGAGTCATCACCATTTGCTAGGTTATTAAGGAAGGAAGAATAGATAAAGTAAGATGACTATTTACTTTATAAGTAAATATCTTACAAAAGTAAAACCTCTCACCTCATTTCTTCATTCCCTCCATTCCCCACCGTCTCCTTCCTTCATCCTCCCAAGCAAAACGGTTTTGCTACAGCCCACCTCTCTTCTCCAACTTCATTTCCTTGTAAAATCTAGCTCCATGCTCCAAATTAAATTCTAAGACCACCTTTGTTCTAGTTAGACCAAGCTCTACATTTCTATCTTTTCAAATCTTCAAGAACTAAAATTCAGTGCCATGGAGAATCTCCATTCAAGGAGGAAAAGCTCATCTTTTTACACCTTGTTATTCTCCTTTGCTTCAAGGTAAGAAAAACCAAAGAAAATTCACTTTTGCTCTCATTTTTATATATGGCCTAAAATCATCATTTTGATGGTGCCTTATCTTGCTATTTTAGTAGCTTGATTCAATCTTCAAGGGACTAGGAGGAGTCCTACCTTGCTTCTTAATCAAGCTCTCTTCCAATTCCAAGGTAAATATAAATCCTAGTGTTTAAAACACTTCTTGTAATTTAGGGTTGTTCATGAGTTAAGTATAAGGCTTAATGCTCATTACCCTTATTTGTGTATTGGTTAGAAGGTTGACAAGTGAACAAGTCCTTGCTGATTTTCAATCAAAAGAAAACAAGAAAGAAAGTCTGGAAGAGGAAGAGGTAAATGACCTATCCTAATGTAATGTTGTGCCTTAGGAAATTGAGCTTTAATTGCTTAATAAACAACCTAAAATAGCCAAAGGGAATCGAGTTAGTAAAATATTCACAAGGTGGATTATAAGGACATGGGAGCATTGTTGTGTGTATTTGCAGGTTGAAGGCATTCATTAGTGGAAATTCAGTGTTTAAGGTTATTGCAATTTAAGGGCCTAAGAGCCATGTCATTTAAGGGCCTAAGTGACAAGCAATTTAATTGTATGCACTATATTGTGATGTAGTGTAGTTTGGGTGTAGTTTGTGTGTAAAGAACATTCATAGTGGATTGGAATGTCTTTGATTGATTAAGGATGAAAACCGTGTGTTTGAGTGTATGAATGTGCTAGAGAAGCTATGGCAAAGTTTAGTTGATAAACAAAGAGTTTTAAGTATTTTTAAGGCGATTTATAACCTAGAGAGTACTAGGAGTCATGAAAGGTTATATTGGTGAAAGAAAGTGAATTAAGGTGCTCTTGAGTGTTAAAAGGACATAGGAATTGTCTTGGAGGATTTAGAGTTCAAATGGGTGATTTGGATACACCAAAGTCATGGTATGAGTGTTGTTAAGACTTGTGCAAAATTTGGTAACAAAGAGGTGTAACACCTTGTGAAGGATTAAGTGTGAACTTGTGGAAAAATCTAAGGAGTTTGTGTAAAGGAGGTGTAAGTGAGGAATAATGCTTTTGGAGTAGTTATAAAGGTGGTGAGGCAACACTTTGGTTAGTTGAAATTGTAGGCATAAACTACCACTTAGAAACCTAAGGAAAAATATTACAAGTGTTAGGAAATTTTGTAAGAAATTGAGTAACAAGTTTAGACATGGAGTTAGACAAGTGTAAGTTGTTATTTTGGTATTAGAATATGCCTAAGATCATGTGTGAAGTTGGGTAAACCATGGATGAAGAGAACAAGTATAACAAGACTTAGAATAATGCAAAATGTAAGAATATGTAGCATGGTCTGGGACTTAAGTCCAGGGTAAAGTCCTGGACCACACAAAAATAAGGGCCGAGAGTAGCTTCTGCATATGGTCTGGGACTTGAGTCTTGTACAAAGTCCCGGACCACCCTATTAAATCAGACGAGAGATTGAGCAATGACATGGTCCGGGACTTAGGGTATGTACAAAGACCCAGACCACTGTCAAAAATCAGCCGAGAGTTATGTCATGAGTTGGTCCGGGACCTAAGGTCAGAAAAAGTCCCGGACCACTCTAAAAATGATGTTTAAGGTTAGAAAATGACATGTAATGATGGGGATTGTTAGGTATTGATGTTATAAAGTTATTTAAGACATGTTTGGTGGGTTATAATGACAATTAAGAGGGTGAAAAGTTGTAATTAAGTATAAAAGTAAAACAAGTTAATAATGTGAAGTGATTAACTAATCAAAGGATAAGTACGGTATTGACCAATGATAATTATATATGTATAAGAGCTTCATTCGGTGGTCAACAAACGCAACAAGGACCAAGGTATGGTTTTCTTGCAGTCTGTTTGCTACCGGTTTACACCGGCCTGTATGTTGTTTGTTTTTCTGGATGTTTATGACTTGTAAGATTAAAGCATGAAACGAGTTTACAGTTATTATTATATGTGGTGCATAGGTCCCGATACCGTCTAACCTCAAATACGTGCTAACCCCGTTAGTTAACCAACATTAGGAACACGTAAGAGAACGGTATTCGGTTTTAACGTTCCAACTTATGGAGCGTTCTAACTACGGCTATCCGTGTGCTAAATACGAATTGTGTTGTTTGAATGTATCTTACCTCCCTTGTGTGCCTAACTGGGCTTGAACACTTACCGTTTAAAATGACATGTTAAGCTCCATAAATGGAACTTCTAACAAGTGTATAACCGGGGGGTGAGGAACCCGGGCGTCCGGTCACGCGTGTATGTACGGGGGTCAATATCTGAATCAGATTCGACTCTCTCCATGTTTTGGTTGTTCTCCTTCTGGGAAATCAATCTCCCACGAGTCTAATAAGGGACTCTCCTACCTTGACTTTAGTTTGGGGCTAGGGGGAATTTATGTACGGTGTGCTTGGATCACTATATTCAACACATCTTGGGGTAAATCAAACGTTCAATAAATCGAATGGTAAAATGTTATGTAACGAGCTTGATATGAGAATGAAATCATTATCTAGGCTCACCAAATTTGGCTAACATTTATGTGGTTTATTTCCTCAAGTGATTCGTCCCCGTTGTGTGGTATGTATGTTGTTGTTATGCAATGAACGTTGTTATATTTATGCATGTTGTTGTTATGCAATGAATGTTGTTATATTTATGCATGTTGTGTGTTTAATCAACCACATGCTTATTATAAGAAGTAGTCACGTGTATCCCGGTAGCCGACGGGCTACACGTTAATCATACCAGCCAAGGGTTGTTGAGCCCCTTTGGGGCACCATATTATTTTTCAGGAGAGTGATCGAAGAAGCGGACTCGTTATAGCATGGAGTACAAAGAGATACTTGTGTTATTTTTGGACGTTGAACCCGAGTTGTGCTTGTACACTCGAGGTTGTATGTTTTGGTGGAATTAGAATAGAATGGTGATTTTTTTTGTACTTAAACACTCAGTATATTGTGATTTTTGGAAAGTAAGTTTGGAAGGTTGCTCGGGATTCTTGTAATCAGACCGACACATTTGTACGTAACAGCCTTGTTAGCCTCGTGAGTGGCTAACGGCGTGTAACACCCCCCCTTTTGTTAGTATTAATGCAATGTCTTTACGCTGCAATTTATTCGTTAAGTATGGATTTTATGGTTGGGGTGTTACAAAAAAGTGGTATCAGAGCGAGGTATCGCTCTGATGACCGGAATACCGAGCTTAGGATCATACCGAGTTAGGAAGTCTAACCATAGTTATATGAGTGAGCAGTTATGGAAAGGTTAACCACTAACTAAGTGTGGATATGCCTTGTCGTCGGAAAGACGTTACAACCGTTGGAACCGATAAGTTTGTAAGTGCAATGCTAATGTACGTTCATGTGAATTCAGATGGCAGGTCGACCACGGGGAAGAGGCCGCGGGGGCGCGGTATAGGAGACCCGGGGGAGAACCCTACGGCTTAAGTGATGGCCGACGCAGTTGCGGCCGTCGTAGCCCAAATGGTTCCACAACTAGTCATTGCGATGCAGCAAGGGCAGCAGCAGCAGGGCGGTCAGGACCAGCAAGGTCCACAGCCGCAACCACAGCCGCACGAGACCAACTGGGTGAAGGCGTTGGCAGATCTGAGACCCCCGTCGTTCAAAGGGGAGACCGACCCTAGTAAGCTGGAGGCGTACATCTCTGAGTTGGAGACCGCCTATGAGACTTTGGACGTTCCTGCTGGTGCCAAGGTCGGTCTTGCCACTTACCATCTGAAGGGTTCGGCGAGGAACCGGTGGAAGCTGGTGCGGGAAGAAAAGGTAGCTGATCCTCTTATACACATAATTAAGGATAAATACAATAAAGTAAAAACCAAAATCAACACTCTCTCTCCTACCCACTCTCCCTCTCTCACGTATTGCTCCCCTCTCTGATTCATCTTCTTCCTCCACCAGCCCCATGGCTATTTGAACACACCACACAAGCCACCACCTTCTCCTTCATTGTTCAACACTCAATCCTTGCCCAAAAATTGTAAAAACTGTACCGTTGGATTCCTCTTGTCAAAGTAAGCATCTCCCTCTTTTCAAAAATCGAAAATACCCACTTTCATCTCCATGGGTATTCTCCATTTGAAGGTTTGAGACCACCATTGGAAGCACCTTCATCTCTTTATTATTTTGAGGTAAAAATAGTCTTGAAAACTCATCTTTTTCTAGCCCCTTTTGGCAAAACGAAAATTCGAAGTTAAGCCTTGTTTTGTACCTTGTGCTCCAGCCGATTTTGGCTTCATTTTGGGAGTTGGGATCTTGCCTTGTTGCTGTCCAAAGCTTCATCTATCCATTGGAAGGTAATGCTCCATTTTAAATCTTAAATAAGTACATAAACCCTAGGCTAGTTAAGGGTGATTTTCTAAGCAGTTGTTGTGTATTGGTATGGGCTGTAGCATTGGAGTGTGGACTCCATTTGAACCGGTTAAGAAGAAGGAACAGGAAGGAAAGAAGAAGAAAGGAAGGAAGAGGGAAAGAAAGAGAAAAAAACTAGAGAATACAAGGTAAAAGCTCTTACCTTGAACTAGTTTTGTATATCTTGTGTACAGATTTTTAGTATCTAAATGAGTAATGTACATGGTAATGATAGTAGTAGTATGATAGTAGTAGATATGTAGTAGAAATGGAGAATGAATAACTGCTTTGATGCTTGTAAATGATGTTTAAAAGCTTGGGAGAACATTGGAATGAATGTGTGGTGGAGGAAATTATATTGTTGGGTTAGTGCTTAAATGGATGTGGAAAAGCTGGAAATGAATGTGAGCTGAAATAATGTCAGGGCAAAGTGAAAATTATAGGGGAGACTATATCAAAATTTGCCTAGAAATTAGAAGACTTAGTTGTGTAAGAAGAGGGAACAACCTTGGTAGTAACTAGGTGTATTTGGAGAGCTTAAGTGAGTAGTTTAGCACTTTGAAACAGATTTGGAGAGGATCTAGATAATGGGAAGAACTTGAGTGGAAAATAATGCACTCGTGGAGACTAGTAATGGCATTAGTTAAGGGAGTATTGAATGGTAAAGGTTAGAACAAAAATCTGTAGCATTGGAGAAAGAAAACTAGTATAAGTGCTGGGAGGAAGTGAGGAAAAATTGTGTGAGTTGATTTAGGAATGAGTAATGAATTTGATGATTGAATTAAGGTAATTTAGAGGGTCTAATTAGCACTAAAACATGTTAGGATGTATGTAGGAGGATTATGGAAGAAATGGGTAAAAGAATAGAACTGAAACAAAGCCAGATAGACAATTCTAATCTCGACCGACCCAGAAGGTTGGATCGGTCGTGGGTCGGTCAGGGCTAAAACTACTGAATCGTAAACTTACTGACTTCGACCGACCCAGAAGGTGGTGAGTCGGTCGGGGTTGGTCGGGCAAGGATTGATGTGATTTCTGACTTCGACCGACCCAGAGGTTGGGTCGGTCCAGACGAAATCCAGGAGCCGAATTCTTTCTAACTTCGACCGACCCAGAGGGGTTTGGGTCGGTCGGTCGGTCACACATCATGGGTCGGTCGGTCCCCAAACAAAAAACAATTAAATAAATATGATTATAGCAATCATATTTATATACATATATATGTCTATACACACCACACACACACACACACACACACACACATATATATATATAGCAGCACACCATTAATGGAGTAATAAAGGTAAGGGAGTAAGAACATGAGTAAGAAAGCAAGTTAAAGAAGTAATAAGAAAAGAATGATTTCTATAATCAAGTATGGAATGTAAAGAACTAGTAAGTATACCTTAGAAGTATTAATGAAGGAATGAGTAGGTCAATCATAGATTATTGACCATACAACTCCATGTATGTATAGGAAGCGAATAGTTGAATTCTGAAGGAAACCGGAAGTACGAGTACGACGGCGAACGGTATGATTTTCTCATGCCTGTATCCTAACTTGGTTACTCTGATTTATGTGCTTATGTGATCACTCAAATAAGATAAATGCACGAATCGGACTTTTAATGCACTTACTTGTGCTTGTATTATATTGTTTATGTTTTAATGCCTTGAACACTTAGTTTGTATAATTCATGAAATGAATGGATGAGAATGAAGTGTGTGTAAACTGATATGTACTGTGTAGTGTATTATCCTTTGGTATGGAAGTAATGACTTCTACTAATTCCTAACCCCTAACTCCTAACTTGAGTATTGAGTAAAATGGAATGAGTAGAAGTCCGATATAGTTTCGGCCACGCGTGAGGATAGGGAACACAAGAGGTTAGATCCGAATCCAGGCCTTAATCCTTTCCATAGACTAAACCCCTTAATGGGTAGCATCCTGGATTGGTATGCCACTCTAAAGCCTGGTGGTGGGATATAGTAGTCCCTTCCCGGAGGTCATACCGACTTGACTAGAGTAAGTAAAGTATAAAGTATTGTATGAGTAATGGTCTTGACTAGTGTAAGTCATTGACCTTGAGTAAAAGAGTAATGTACACCCGATTAACCCGGGTGAGTAGAGAAGCTAACAAGTATGGTGTATGTACTGGAGAAGTGTATATCTGTAACGAAAGTGTAAATGGTTGACTTGTAATGTCTTCCTTGTATGCATTGAATGGAATGTGTGTATATTTGTGATATGAATGTATTGTATTGTACAAGAGCATGTACGTATGTATGAATAAAACGAACCGCATGTATTCGACCAATTAGTCGGCGTACCCTCGCTAGTACGCAGGATATGCGAATTTCATATGCAGTGTTTCACTAAGCCCCTTGGGGCATTGTTTTTATTTACAGGTACTCGTGAGATTTGAAGGTCGAGTAAGGACCGGGATGAATTCTATTTGGAGTTGTTGGTAGGATATGAATGGTGTACCGACTTGTACACGGCTTGACGCCTTTTTGAGTAGCCGGTGTACCATGTGGTACACCCTTTTGAGAGAATTGAATTGTGAAACTTGTATGAATGAGTAGATGTACAAACTCATAATTTTGAATAGACTTGTAGACTTGGAATGTAATTCATATATTTTGGATACTCGGTGATCAAAGTGTAAGTAAGTATTTGGCATTGTAATGTAAGCATTATGTAATTGGTATATCTACGTCTTCAGACCGTTACAGTAAGTAGTAGGAGCCTTGTTGGTCTTGGAATGGCTAACGGCGTTGTATCACCCGCCAGAGTATGTAAGTATCCGCTGCGTAAGAGTAAGTACGGAGACAATTAGAGGATAATGGAAGGATTAGCATTTGGGGTGTTACAAAAAGTGGTATCAGAGCGTAGTAGCGCTCTGAAGATTAGAATACCGAGTGTAGTGATTACCGAGTTAGGTTATAAACCGTTCTACAACGGAAAATTAGAAACCTAACTAGGAATGACCGTTAATGATAACGGATACCCTTGACGTCTGAAAGACGATACCATTGTTTAAATCAAGACCACATGGTCACAGTATCTAATGTAATCCACACTTGTTCAGATGTCAGGCAGAGGAAGTGGTCGCGGCGGACACCGTGGAGGGTCCACAGAGGGACCCGGCGCGCAGATGGTTGCCGAGATCGTCGCCGCCACTATGGCGCAACTGATGCCCCAGTTAATGACTGCAGCCCAGCAGCAGGTGCAACAAAACCAACATAACAGCCCGATCCGCCTTAGCCCCGTGAAACCAATGGGTAAAAGGCAGTCGCCGAACTTCGACCTCCCTACTTTAGAGGTGAGAGAGACCCCGCCAAGCTCGAGGCCTATATCTCCGAGATGGAGACAACTTTTGAGACTCTCGAGACTCCTGCTGGGGTTCGAGTGAGGATAGCTGTGTACTATCTCAAGGACGCGGCTATGGACTTGTGGAAGCTCGTCAAGGCCGAGCACGTTGCCGACCCCACATTCGGTAGGGAAGGATTCACCTCTCTCCTCCGATCTAAATATTATCCCGAGCATGTCTAGACCAAGAAGAGGCTTGAGCTCGATGCCCTCAAGATGACGGAGAAGATGACGGTTGATGAATACTACCGCACCTTCACTTCTATTCTCAAACTCCCACCCGACCTTGGGTATACAGGTCAGGTCTTGGTCGATCGCTTCTATGGCGGCCTCAGCCATCGCCTCCGGTATGGCATGGGATTCACACGGTTTACCTCCCTTCAGGTAAACAATGATTCCAAACCCTTAATGTCGTAGTCCATTCGAACCAATTCTTTAGTATATGAGAATACCATCTAACATCCATCTTCAGGAGTGTTACCACGCTGCATCTCAAGTTGAGATCACCTGCCAGCTAAGAGATGAAGAGCAAGCATTGAAGCGCAAGGTGAGCAACAAGGGTAACAACTCTGATGATCAAAATCAGAACAAGCCATGGAAGAAGAAGAAGGGGAAGTACTCCCACCAAAACCAGGAGAGTACCCCGGGAGACAGCAGTGCCCATGCTGAGAAGGGCAAAGCAGCTGAGCCATTGCAGCTCGCCTACACTGCACCAGTGGCAGCAAAGCCACTGAGGTCTCAGCCCTACAAGGGTAAGAACCCGAAACCGAACTAGTAAACTGGTAAATCAATGTGTATGTGAATTAGTAAGTATGTGCATTGAAGCAAGTATACCGAACCTCGCTAACTTAGAAGCTATAGGTTCTGGTTCTGGCTATGGCAAGAGCCAAAATGATGGCCGAAGCTATGTGTGCTGAAACTGCAACAACGATCATCCCGGCACCAATTGCCAAGGAAGGGAGATCCGATGCTACAACTGCCAGAAGCATGGGCACCGTGCTAATTTATGCCCAGAGAACTCAAAGCCCAAGGGCAACTTCTAGGGCTACAAGCAATGTGAAGGCAAGGAGGTTGCGTCTGGTGATGCTCAGACCCAGCACACCTCATAGGGACAGGGGTCCCGAGGTCCGCAGAAGGGCGCACCACCGAGGTAGCCGGCCTTGCACATCAATTACCGTGACGGGACCGGTACTAAGTCCGGCCTAGGTATTCACGGTAACCTTTAATCCTTGAAGAGCATGTCTAAAGTATTGAATTATCTGCATGAATGCGTGAGAACTCGAAGTATGAATTTGAGCATGAGTAAGTAAAAATTGAAGTATGTATTTGAGCATGAAATGAACTAGTTGAAACTAGAACTTACGTTAGGTGAAATTTACCACCTTAGGGAGATTCAATATCTGTTACCCAATACCTTCAAACCCACTTCATGAAGAAACCGACATCACCGCTCACCACTTCACCAACGTGCAGTGTCAGCTTATCCGCCCAGGTATGATCTTATTAAAAGGATACCTGACACCCGAAGCGCAAACTTCAATCATCCGATGATGCAACAAACTAGGAATGGGTCCAGGAGGATTTTATACACCCAAATTCCCCGGTGGAGCAACAATGAAGCTGAAGAAGATGTGCTTGGGAAAGGATTGGAACCTTTATACCAAGACATACCAGAAGACACGAACAGGTTACGGAGCAACACCTCCATCAGTACCCACCAAATTCCAAACGCTTGTTACTCAAGCCGTAGAAATCGCACAACAATGTGAAGATGACCCAATCCCTGCACTTGAAGCAGACCTCTATATCGTCAACTTCTATGAGAAAGAATGACGACTCGGTTTACACCAAGATAAGGATGAGGCAACGGAATCTCTTGAACAAGGAGTGCCCGTAGTGTCTTGGTCCATTGGTGATGATGTCGTACTTTTGTATAGTGAGCAGAAGCGTGTGGACCTCACAGAGAAACTAGTACTGAAATCAGGAGATGTCTTGATCATGGGTGGAAAATCAAGGTTGATGTATCATGGGATCAAGAAGATCAAGTTGAATATGGCACCACCGGCAAAAATCAATGCCACACACATGAAACCAGGACGCCTGAACCTTACCTTTAGAAAGTATTAATTTTGTAGTAACATGTAACGCAATAGTAACGTGTATTAGAGGCATAGTATGTATGATGGTTGGTTTATCAATAAAGAGCAGTGTTGATTATTAAATTCCACTTGTGTTCCACCATCGTTACTTATAAATCTTATGAATAATTAGGTTGTGGACTCGGTACCGAAGGTAACCTGAGTATCCTCACCGAAGCACAAGTCGATAAGAGCGGCACCATCTTAACGGGAACCTTCCCAGTAAACGGCATTGAAGCCTCAGTACTATTCGACTCCGGCGCCTCTCACACCTTCGTATCGCCATAGTTTGCGAAGAGGTTGGGGCTAGACGTAGATGAGCTACCAAACTTCTTGGTTACTCTCTCGTCGAAGGAGCGAGTAAGATGTACCAAGTACTACCACACCGCCACAATTCGAATCAAAGGCGAAGAGTTTCCCATCTCCTTCATCGAATTTAATGGGTTGGGATTCGACTTAATAATCGGAATGAACTGGTTGGAGCGGCATAAGGGGCGAATCCTCTACGCCGAGTGTGAGCCTCAATTTTTAAACCCTATTGTAACGCCCCTATTAACCATAATTACAGCGGAAATAAAACTACAAGGCTATTACAGACCATCGGGTTCCAAACACCCGGCATCAACCTCACCAATTACAACCTACAATTAACAAAGCTACGGTCTGAACTCGAGAAGCTTAACACGATAAAAAATACAGATAAATTACAACAACTCTCCATAAATCCTAGTCCCATCCCAAACGCTCATTCACTTCGTGGCCACCTGTAAATCAATTCGTACCTGCAAGATGAAACCAAGCAGCCCACCCCGAGAGGGGTGAGTCAGTTCCCTGGAATGGAACTGGTACAATTCTCCAAAAACAAACTTATAAAACATAACTCCTCAAAATAAAGTGACATGAAAACAAACTCTTAAAAGTAAAACAGAGATAAAGCACTTCAAAACAATCAAGTTAAAGAGAAAAGAAACCAAGACAAAGATAGAGATAGAGAACTTCCAAAACAAGTCATCCACTTAAGTAGTCACACCACATAGTTAGTAAGCGTCCATTGTTGATGTTAGAACCAATTCCCGTTCAGAGTATAAAGACTCAGATAGTCACAAAGGACTAGGAATAATAAGATAGATCCAAGTACCAATAACTCAAGAGTGGAATAATTCAATTGGGAGAGATGGCCCCCACCGCCAGATATCAATGTCCATATGGACGAGGGATATACAGCCCCCTGCTGTCAGATTTAAATGTCCTGGTGGACGAGGGATATACAGCCCCCTGCTGTCAAATATAAATGCCCCTATGGGCGAGGGATATACAGCCCCCTGCTGTTAAATATCAATGCCCCTATGGGCGAGGGATATACAGCCCCCTGCTGTTAAATATCAATGCCCCTACGGGCGAGGGATATACAGCCCCCTGCTGTTACCATTGAAGACGCACGCACGTCGAAACCTCAAGAACCAGCTCATGGATGAAACAATATCCAGAGTCAAAAGAAAGATTTCCAAGATTGACCTTTTTCCAAATTCCCACTAGATCACCAACTACCCAGAGCAATACCAAAACACTCAGTCCTACAGAGTGCAGAAGCGTGAACCCTAAGCAGTCAATGTCTAACGGGGCACCAAACAGAAGGAACCAATACCCAAGTGAGTTTCACATCCAAGGCTCAGTTAGTCATACAGACTGAGTTAGTCACACAACCATTTCCTTTTTAGAAATTCCTCTTAAAGTCAGTTAGCGTATTCCAAAACATTCCACAAGTCAAACAACAAAAATATAGGGGTACGAGAAATCGTACAAAACATTCCATAGAGTCCAAAACACAACACGTTGAGTACGAGAAATTGTACAAAACATTCCATAAAGTCCAAAACACAACAAGCTGAGTACGAGAAATCGTACTGGGTAACGCTATAGCAGTTCTAATCAACTTGCGCAAACAATCAACAGTACTCTGAAGAATATTAAAGGTAATCTATCATCAATCACTTGTAGCCTATGTTACGCTTAAATAAACTCCTTACTCTTATTTCAAAGTCTCAATTATCTTTTAAGCCCTCACTTAAATGTTATGTATAATCTTTGAGTTATCTGAGAACGTTGTATAGCCCAAGGTGGTAAGATCAAGGAATGTATTCGATTAACACTTGCTAATTATCCACTCCTATCCACTTTATTCATACTTAACCACAATCCTCACATTCAAGACTCAGAATACTATACTACTACCCCATAATGTAAAGATTATGTATTCAAACAATACCTACTAGATAACCCATTATGATTAAGTCTTTCCCTTAACTTAATTAAGATCTACATCTTGTATATTGAAATCGTAGTGGCGTAGACGCGTTTTATTATAACTTAATTGAACTGCTAAACTCAATTATCTCATCTTTAGTTCAGAATGACTTTTAATTACAACCATCTAACAAACTTGTCATAAGATGTTAAATTGCCTCTCATATTGAAATAACTATATTATTATTAACTTAGACTTATCGAACTCTTACATTTAGTATTCACAAGATACATTATTTACTTTATCATTAACTATATAATAAGGTGTTTTAAGATAACCTTTTATGTATCCTTGCTTACATTTAATTTCCTAAACGTTTTATTTTTACACACATTCCCTCCATAGACTATGTATAACCCCTTTTATACTAAACCTCAATAAACTTATGTCGTAGATACGCTTTAAATTATTTACAAAACCTAAGGTTTCAAAGGAGTATCGTAATAAACTATTTCCCTTTATTATGTTTTAGGATTAACATTACATCTTAACATAAGGTAATATTTATCTAAGAGTTAAACTCTGATTCTTAAGCGAAATTGTTAATTATGTAATAAGATAATATATTCTGAAAAATCCCCATACCATATATTCAAAGGATATATTAATATTTTAAATGTTGAAAAGTAGCTCAATATGATCTTTTATATAACCTAGTTTCATTTAACTAAAGGTTTTAAGGTTTTAAGTATCAAATTCCTATTTATAAACCTTCTATAAATTCTAACCACTAAATACCTCACTTAATTGTAAACTCACATCCTAAGTATTGGTAACAAACGTTATAAATGTATTTCATATGGCTTATCTAATGCCAAGAAACTTAAGGATTATTATTTAGATAAATTTCCAAATCATAGTTTAATATAGTTTTATATCATAATCCTTTTAATGATTTTATCTTAAAACATTAAGTTATATTTCAATACCATAAATGTTAAGAAATTATTAAATCTAGACTTACTAATCCACCTCACATTTAGATGTAAAAGTTTTATTTATTTTATTATGTTTATATATTAAGAACATTTAGATGTAAAAGTATTACATTTATTCATTAATTATATAGTAAGTTCTATTTGTGTAAAATCTAATTACAAATATTCCTAAGTCCCAACTTATTAATTACCTAACCAACTTATAGATTTACATTATGGTCTTTGACAAATAATATTACCCATGTATTCTAATATGGTTTATATAAATCTTCGAAATCCAAGATAACTCTTTAAGCTCAATTTCATAACCACAATTCAATACTAGCTCACATAATATTCTTTTAATAGTATTATGTATAGGTTTAGTTTAACTTATTAATTCCTTCATATTATATTCGCTATAAGGTATTTTATGTCTTTTATTTACTTACGTATTTATCGTATATGTATACTAGGATTTATTCAAGACATTCTTTATGTATACTAGGATTTATTCAAGACATTCTTTATGTAGTTTTATTGCGTTTAATTATTTATATTAACTTTTACACATATCCACATCCGAAATATGGTTTATAAAATAAGGTATTTTCCTTAGTTTCAATTAAGTCTATTAACCACCATATTATATAACTAATATACATGTAGATTAATTTAGTTCCTTGTTTTACTCTAAGTTACTACTTAATTCCCATTTTATAAATGCGTAAAAATATATATATTTATTCCTTAGTTAATTAAAAATATTAACTCCCATATAATATACTCCTCCGTCCCACCTTGATCGTCCTATTTACTATTTGGACATGTCGTTTGACTTTAATTTTTAACATATAAGATAAATTAATTTTGAAAATTTAAGTTTTGCATATGATTCCTTACATGATAAACTATATAATACAAAATTTAGTTTTATAAAATATTTTACCTTATATATTTAATATTGAGGTGGAAAAACGTGCCAAAAAGCAAACATGACACTTATGACGGGACGGAGGTAGTAGTAAATAAAATGTAGGATAATTAAATTCCTTAATTTATATAAGTTTCTACTAAGTAAGTATCTATACATATATGTAAATAATTTCACTTCTCTTAAAAGCCAATACCAAAACATTTATGAACTTACTGTTATAAAATGTTAATTTAGTTTCCCTTATTTCCCCCAGCTTAAAAGTTAATTAGCAAACCATACTTTAATTTTTGGTTACATTAAAAACCTTATACTATAGGTTATTCTTATGAAAAACTCATAAACACAATTTTTAAAACCTTTTTCCATTGCCCAAAAATTCCCAAATTTCATATACAGTAACTATAACATTTTAGACATATTATAAAATTTTTATTTCATAAAAATATCTTTTAAATTTAGCCAAATAATTCCAGAAAACCCGTAACTTGCAAAAATCATAACTTACGTTTAAAAACTCCAAAACCATATTAATTTACATCAAAATAAACTAGATTAAATAAGGAATCTATGGTTAAAATTTCAAGTCAAAATACATTCGGGAAGATATTAAATTAACCCAACAAGTTAGGACTATTTACTGGAATTTATAAAACTTAATATACTCTTATATTCCCACGATCTAATCTGGGCCGTCCGTTCCTTTAAACTGCGATCGGACGGTCCCTGAGTCTCTAGTTCATCATCGAACTCAATAACCCATTCGAGTACTAAATCCCGATTTTCTCCTAATCTACAGAACGAAATCGAGTGATTCTTGTTTCTATGGATTCGAAATTGAATTTCGGTTCTATTGATACCGGTTTCCCCAATTATGATGCACTATACGATGGAATTCGAGTTTAGTTCGAATGTTAGGGTTTGTTTCGGTTTCAGAAAGCGATTCGGGTACAATTCCAACAAATCCTCCTAATCAACATGTAATTGACTAAATTGAGACATGGGTTAGATCGAAAACATGACTACGAACAACAATATTGGAGCAATTGATCGGAGACTCACCGGATTGTGCGAATTCCGAATCAATCGCAAAACTGGGAAAAACTCAAACTTTAACCAGTTTCGTGGTGCCAACTTGAGGATCTATAACTAGCAGTACAAATTGAGTTAGGTTATGAGTAAGGGCTCATTGGAAAGAACAAACTTAGATCTACGTATTGATAGCAAGAACTAAACCTAACTCGAACCTCACAGAAAGAAATTGAAGTCGCAAAACACGAGTTTACCTCTCTGTTTCGGTGTTATTTTATGTGCTGGCAGA
Source organism: Limonium bicolor (assembly GCA_023374045.1). NCBI lineage: Eukaryota > Viridiplantae > Streptophyta > Magnoliopsida > Caryophyllales > Plumbaginaceae > Limonium > Limonium bicolor. The sequence goes on along the minus strand of CM041778.1, from coordinate 183,792,013 downwards.
TCGAAACTTTAGACCTCTATATCTCCCAACTGGTTACGAATCGGACTTGGGCATAAACACGAAAATTGTAGAGGGATTAGAGATCTTTACAACGAGCTAAAGAAATCGAATTTTGGTTGAGTAACGAAGAAGTTATGATCGATGCAAGTTACCTGAAAACGAAGAGAATCTGGAATTCTGGAAACACGTTTCGCAAGGTGGCTACTTTGACTCAATTTTCCGGTTGATTCAGAAGGAGTTAGGGTTTGTATGAGTTATAGTTGTTTAGAGGGAATGTAGGAGAAGACAACAAAGAAGACGGCATTGAAAAATATGGAAAGATGAAGAAGTTATAGCCATCTAAAGTTAGGTCAAAACACTGGAATCAGTTACCGAAATTCAGGGAAAGAATCGGCTAAGTGTGGGCGACCCATTACAGAGTGACATGTGGCATCTCTTAAAATTTTGATTCAAAACTTCAATCTAGCATAACTTTGGCTAGGATGATCCATTTTTGACGTTCTTTTTATCGATCTTCATGGTTTTCAATAACCTATTTATTGGTATAGGTTTCATGGCCTGGTTTTACCATTCTCAAAAAGTCAACTCTAGCAAGGCTTAATAAGGTTTCTAGAATTTTATATTGACTTTTATGTTTCAAAACAATGTTCCAACACTTCCTAAAATCTTTATAATATAGTTGGAGTGTTTAGGAATTTTCCCAAGATTTATTGACTTATAAATCTTATTATTAAATTTATAATACTATATAATAATGTATAATAATTAGGGTTAAATAGGAGAAAACCCCTAAATAAATTTCACAATTCCATATAATAATTTAATATTCATAATTCCATATAATAATTTAATTTTTAATAAAAGAAATCCCCTAAATTTAATTTAGGGGTATTTCACCTATCCTCTGTTGATTAAGTTGATTAGGATCTAACCGGGTTTTAGGTCCACTTATAACCTAAGATTAATAACTATGTCATATAACAAAAATTATTAAAACCTAAGCTAGCTCACCAACCTATTATGAGTCGCCACCTAATTTTAACCTAGATCAAATTAGAAAGGAGAGTTCGGGTTCGGGGGCTTGATATTCGACTTAATTAGGGTTCAAATTACTTTCATTAACCCTTCCTAGGTCGTTTTTCCTCTACTTGGTTTATTTACGGCTTTCTACAGAGTTGTTTTAACCTAGGTGCGCGCTTCTGTTTTTTATTTTTTAACGTTTTTTGACAGAAAATTAAGTGAAATTGAAAGTAAAGTTACCTAAACTAGGGTTTCGGAGGCAGAATTAGGTCAAATTTTAATTACGTCCGTGGCCACAGACCTAATGTCCGAGACCACGGACCCCAGTTGAATTAGGTGATTTCTAAAACATAACTGAAATAAAAACGCAAACTTGAAAAGTCCGAGGCCACGGACAGGTGTGTGGGCCTGGACATGTATTGACAGAAACCCTAAAATTTGAAAAATTGAAAAATACAAAATCCCGCCACCGTCCGTGGGTGTCCGTGGCCACGGACAACCCGTCCATGGTCGCAGACAATGAGTCCGAAGTCACGGACAACCCACGGACAGTGGGTTTTCGATGGTTCCCGAGGGTGTTTTGGACTTTAATTTTATGGGTGTGTAGCCTGAAAGATTTTAAACGCGTTAGTAATTGAAAGAACTCAATTTGACATCAAAATTAATACGAAACTTAGCAAACAAGTAACAAGCCAGTAGCTGAAACAATTAACGATACAGAAGCGAAAAAGGGTTCGTTTAAGCCCAAATTTTGGGGCAAGACTGATAATATCGTGGGGAGTTAGGAAAGTGAAATTTCTACCTGTTTTACCTTCGGATTCACGATGATTCTTCACACCGGGATTCGTCGAGTGCTCCGTTGATGGCAGACCCGAAAGGATTTCGAACCAAGCTTCTGGTTGTTGGTTGTTCTTACTGTTTTTCACGTTTTGGTGATGTTTTTTGTGGGTTTTGATGATTATTGGTGCTTTGGGGATTGGAAAACGTGTTTAGATGGTGATTTCGGGGGATTTTTGTGTGATTTGGGTGGCCGGGTGGAAAACATGAGAGAGAGAGAGAGAGGAGGCGGTGTTTTCTGACTCCCTAGGGTTCTTGTGCATATGAGGTTCTGATTTTATCAAAAAACCTATCCCCTTATATAGACTTTCTTAAAGATAAAGAAAATCTAGTAAAAGTAAGATTTTTTGATATTTTAATTAAATGACTTCCCAAAGGAATTTTGCTGTGAAATTTTAACCACGTGTCAAGGATGGAAATTATGAATTTTCTGAAGTGGAATCGGATTTTTTAAATGTTGAAATATTTTTAAATTGAATTTCTCATCAGATTCAGTCAGAAATTGCTAGAAAATTATTGCAAATTCGAAAAATCAAAATTCCAATGCCATTATGCTTAGAATGTCATATTCTATCATGGGTTAAAATATCAAAGCATTTCAAGCTGATTTAGGCCTCTTTCGGAGGAGAGAGAAAGCCTATAGGAGGTCCTAGGAGCCTTAAAAATTACAAAAACGCCCCTGACAATGACGAAACTGCTCCTCATGCCCTGGGATGCGCCGATAAAGCCGGAATCCCTCATTACTCGATTAAATGCTCACACACCAAATCTCGTAGACCCTAACCAGGGGGGTCAAAATTTTGGGTATAACAGATTGCCCCCCGTCAACTAGACTTTGTAGTGGATGAGAAAAGTCTGGTTGATGCTTGAGTGATGCCCGAAAATTTTGGATTCCACAAAATCCTCCATGTTGTCCGAAACCGCGTTGACTACGTCCAACTATTCGGAGGCGCTGACTACCTAAGCAATAAAATGTTGTCGAGCTATTCTAAGGCACTGACTACCTGTAAGGGAAAATGTGTCAAGCTATTCTAAGGCGCTGACTACCTAGGTGATGAAAATGAAATAATGTCAAGCGGTTCTAAGGCGTTGACTACCTGTAATAAATGAAATAAAGCAATGTCAAGCGATTCTAAGGCGTTGACTACCTGGGATGTGAAAACTGTGTGGTATGCAAATGCAAGAATGCTGAAATGCTAACGATGCTGATGATGCTGATGATGCTCGGATTCTTCTGGGGACCGAAACCCGTGCCAATGCTCCTGGCTGGACCTACTGTGGACTTATTTCCATCGCCCCCCAAGCCGGTGTGCAGGGATAACTCCTGGTAAAAACCCTGGGGACTTATTGCCTTCGCCCACCATTCGTTGATCCCAAAAATAAGTTGACATCGCAAAAGAAGGATTTATTGCCATCACCTCGCCAACTTTCTGTCGCCAGGTCTTGTGACGCGCCTGGATAATGCAACTAGGTCTTATGACGAGCCTATATGGATGAGATGAATGCAATGTGTTTGACGAGAGTGGGTAAACTAAAAGGTAATGCTAGGTCTTACTACGAGCCTAAGGGAATGCGACTAGGTCTTATGACGAGCCTAAAGGACGGTTCTAGGTCTTACAACGAGCCTAAGGATGGACCTAGGTCTTATGACGAGCCTAAGGATGGATCTAGGTCTTATGACGAGCCTAAAGGATGGGTCTAGGTCTTATGAGGAGCCTAAGGATGGATCTAGGTCTTATGACGAGCCTAAAGGATGGGTCTAGGTCTTATGACGAGCCTAAAGGTTATTCTAAGTGAAAGTGAGTAAAATGTATGATGGGTCTAAATGGATGTAGAAGGATTAGGGTTTATGCCAAACCTGGAGATGGTAGGGCTCAAGACGGGCCTGTGAAGGTTTGGATGTGGAGGTAGGGCTTAGGACGGGCCAGAGGATGTTTAAATGTGGAGGTAGGGCTTAGGACGGGCCTGTGTGATGTACGATGGCGGTGGTGATGTTTGAGCTTTGGGTTCCAATTGGCGTTGTCACAGCAATTGTTGGAACCAACAATTGCCCCCAGTATTTTCCCTCAAGTCAATCTGAGCTAGAATTCATGGCAATCGATCGGAACGATCGATTGCCCCCAGTATTTTCTTTGGTTAAACGTGCGAACAAGTCTTATCCTTACAAAGTCAAGGCTTATTTTTTGATGTGGTGCTTCCTAACCTACACTCTACGTGTTTATTGTTTGCACTCATTTCTCGCTTACGGTCACAACTTCTCAACCATTGAATTTGATATTTATTAGATCTATGCATTCAACCTGTTACTTTCACATGATTGGATACACAACTACTAAGGGTACGTGGAGCTATAAGGGTGACAAAAGCTGCAACTTGCACCTTCTCTCGGACTTGCCTTCTTTGTCCTGAAGTCGTTTGGCTACTTCGTGATGACTTTGTTTATGAGCTTGGGGTTTGGGACTTTTGAGTTGTTCCTAGCACCTTCTCTCTTTTTCCGATTTTGGATTTCTTTGAGGCTTTTCAGGTTTGCCTTTCTTTGAATCTTTTTCCTTCGGGGTTCTTGTGTTTCCCGGTTTTGAACTTTGAGAGTTGTTCCTGGTGTTAGCTCATTGGATCCTGTGTCACTTTGGGACCATTTGCGGATCGTTTCGTCATGCTGGTAGCAGTTTCGCTTCTTTAGACTTGTGAAGTTGTTGTTCGGAAGTCGGGCTCCTTGCTTCCTTTGGTCACCGGGTCGGTTATTCACCATTGGCTGGCTTGTTCGTGGAGCTTGTAGTGTTGTAAAAGAGGTCATATATGAAAAGCTCAGCGGGGGTGCCTAGGGTGTAAGTCAGGGTTCACAAGCTTTTTGGCTGTGTGGTGCTGTACCTAGGTGCTTCGTCATCCCTAATAGTTGTGTATCCGTTCTTTGTTACTTTTTAGGTTTAAGCGTAAATTTTAAATTATCTCCTTCGGTCGGAGTCATGCCATTTACCTTACCTTTGAATGTGACCTCTCTGGAGTCGTGTAAAAATGACACGCTCTTTCGCTCTTGGTTTTACCGCTCAAAGCACTCTCGCAAATGTACACTCAGAGACTTGTTTGCACGTTTAAACAAAAGGAATAAACATTATCGTTCCTTAACTCAGATTGCCCCCAGTATTGTTGTGGGGTTCACTTAACAAACCTCTTGGATACCCAAGTTATTTGTGGAGGATGGTTGTGCGTGTAATGGTGATGAGATATTCCTGTGAAGAGGTGAAGGGTATTTTGTAACAACAAATTTTTGGCTTTATGCATTTAGTGAAATGTTGAGAAAGCGGATTGGTGAGACACATATGAGGGTTATGATGAGGGTGGCGGAATGATGAGATGACTTATCTTTGACCTTGTTTTGACACAAAGATGCATACCTAACCTGTAATAACAGACAATGATTTTCTACATGCAAGAGATTTCTCAAATAACACTAAACGAAACATGCAGCAAATGTCAAAGCACAAAAACATCGAAAGAGAGCTCATGTCAGGCAATACAGCTAAAAGAAAAGACAGCATCCTAATCATAAAATACATAGAGAAAATACGAAGTCCTAAAACTACGGTTGTGGAGAAGGTGGACGTGGGAAGACCGAGTACATATGAGTCATGAAATCGTCCATACGGCCCTCCATGCGTATCTGCCTACGCTCCATACGACCCTGAGTAATGTGAAGAGATCTGATATCCCTCTGCAAGCTCTCAAGCGTAGCCGGCTGCGGTGGTAGAGGCGGTAGGGCGTAGTAGGAGGAGAGTGGTGTAGGGTACTCGGTGCCCATGTAGCTCGACCCTTCACCCTGGTAGGTGTATCCTCCTGACGGGTCCTCATGGTGTGGGATGTCCTCGGGCTCCGGTGCCTGCTGTCTCTGTCTGGGCCGGACCGGCCTCTGGGAAAAGACTCTGGCCTGCTGCGGGAAAGCCCATCCCTGGTCAGCTGAGTAGCCAAGGGATCTCAGCATCTCCATGGTGTAGGTGGGATATAAAGGCTCCCAATCATCGTTCCCCATCGGGACTCGCACTCGCATAGCCACTGAATGAAACTCGGGTGCACTAAGGCGTGGCGACCGGCCCGGGCTGCTATCATCAGGTGGTCTCTCATCAAGACCGATAGCGGGATCAAGCCCTCCTCTGAATCAGGTGGATGCTGAATGTACCTCATGAGGAAGCAATAGCGGGCGGAGACATCATTGCGTGCTTTTGGCAGCACGTTATGAGACAGAACCTCCAGGAGTACCCTGTCTAAAGCGGTGGGTAGAGTAGAGGGAAGGATCACCTGCTTCCTCGGCTGATCCCTCGTAGAAGAGCGAACACGCTCTGACAAGGTGGAGTGCTGTAGGTAAAACTGGCGCGCCTCACTCTCTGACGCTGCTATCGTCTCGAAACCTCTATGCTCAGGGTCGCTAGGATGCAGGCCGTAAAAGTGCACAAAATCATCCAAGCCCACAGTAATGGGCTGACCACACACATAAGATACCACATCCCAGTATCGTCCTGGTCCAAGTTAGCATAGAACTCTATGACTAACTCTCTGACGTAGCTCCTCGGGCAAGTAAGCAACCCCACCCAGTGAAGGTGCTGAAGCAGGTGATCGAGATCAAAAGTGGCAATCACCTCATCGCTGAAGAGACGCTCCTGCTGGATGAAATATCTTGATTCTCATGGAACCAGCGCTCCTGCTGAGCTCCTCTGAAACGGGTATGGTCATAGGTAGGGGATGTCTCTCTGTGGCGCCTGCGACGTGGCTGAGAGCCTGATGCCCCAGCCCCAGCTACCCCACGGGAACTCCTACGACCCTCCATGGTATGCTGAGAATTCAACAAGACAAAAGACATATAATTCTGCAGGAATTTTGACAGAGTTTCCCCTAGATTTTCATGAATCCCGTGCTCTCAAATGCACTCCACACCATATAATCAGTCCTAGGATCTACCATTCATGCAAATTTTAAACATTCCACGAGCTAGAAACGTAAGGAACCTCATTTCGCACTTAAAACGCACTAAACGAAAACGGGCAACTTTTGGCAATTACAAGCAGTTTTAACCGTCCAAACGAACTTTTCACGTTTTAAAATGTCGTTTTGAAGCTAGTTGGCCATTTAAAACATAAAAAATCAAACTTCGAAAATTTGACCCGAGAACCACCATTGTCGTCTTCTTCCTAGCTCCAAATTCGTTTTTCTTCGTTTCTTCACCAAAATGGACAAATGAGTAGTCAAAATGTAGAGAAAACTTACCCAAATACAATGGTGGAAGAATATTTTGGATTGGAAGTTGGGAGGTGCCAAAATCGGACGAAAACAGTCCGCCCGGACTCGATTTGGACGTGACTTTCTGCCCCCGTAGTGCTCGAAATGGGGAGATCTTGGTATGGAAATGCTCAGAATTGAAAGAGGAATGTTTTGTGAGCAAAATGGCGGTGGAATGGAGTGATTGGTCAAGAAACGAGTGAGATATGGAGGAGAGAAGTTAGGGTTTTGGAAATGGTGAGTGCTGGGATGAAAATGGAGTTTTTGGGACGAATTCCCGATTTGAATCGGCTGGGGGAAGACACTAAGTGGAACGGCGTCGTTTGGAGGTCAAACGGGCGCGTCTGAGTCAACGTTCGGGGCCGGACGGCGCGTCCGGGGTCACGGACGCCCATTTTTTTTCCTTTTTTTCTTTCTTTTCCAAAAACTAATTGATTAATTTAAAAGAAAACTATGCAAAACAAAATATTCTCTTTATTCATCTCGAAATTAAAAGAAGAACAATTTATAGAGTTCTAAGAAAACAGAAAATGCCTAGGATTAAATGTCTAAAACGCAAGCTTCCTCTTGACAACTCTTGGCTCGGCTACCCCCTCCTTTCTTCGTTTGAATGCATCTACCTCCTCCTTTCGACCGTATAGGCATTTCCGGTAACTTGCTGAGAGCTACAAGTCTTCAGGTGCTAGGGGCTTCACCACTTGAACTTCCCCTTCGAGTCGATCCATCATGATCGCGTTAAGAGCCTCATGATCGTATGCTTTCCTTGGTGCTTCATATAACAAACCCTTGGGTCGGCTCTGGGCTCGCCCAATCTGACGGCTGGAACGCCAAGGGTGGATGACATGAAAGTTCTCAAAACCAGGTAACGAGATCCCTCCGTAATAGCCTCCACACATTCGAACTCCTTCAATTTTCCAAGCTGAGACCGTCCATCGGACTTGATGTCCCTGCCGTATGGAGTTCAAAAAGTCCGGCCACCCGTCAACCGGCTCCTCGGGGGTACGTCTTCTTGGAAGATGCTGAATCGTGAACATTTGGTTGTACTTGGGAATCAGCTTGAGCCGCTCGAGATGCCAAACTTGCAGAAGGTGAATGCTTCCTTCGAAGAAGTAAGGGGTATCCTTTGATTTGGGCCATCAATCCAGGCTCTGAATAATTTGTGCGACTATCAATGGTCCCAAGGCGAAACCAGCTTGAACCTGCGGAAGCAAAGGGAAAACTTTTCGGTGTATGGCCATGTACGGGGTTCTGAAGAGGTAGACTGCTAGCAACGCAAGATCAAGAAAATTCCTCTTGTGCTCCAAGGAGATCTCAGAGGTAATGAAGTTTGAAAGAGTTTCCACTGGCAATCCCTCGGGCCCCACCATTCATAGCAACTGGGTCGGACTTAGCCCAAGTAAATGGGAATGGGCCTCGACCAGTGAGGGTGTCAAGTTTGGTACTACTGGGCTAGCTAGGGTATTGGCCCCTAGAAGTGCGTCAAATTCCTCAGGTAGTAAAGTTAGCTCGTTATCTCCAAACTTGAAAAGATGTTCAACCGGATCCCAATGGTTAATAGCTGCTCTCAGGAAATCTTCAAGCAATCGTGTCTGGGATAGATATGCTAGCGTGTGGAGGATAGACAACTTATTGACCTTCTTTGACCAATGGAACACATCCTTCATAGTTCTGTCACAGGACTTGATGAATCTGAAGCAGTGGGCCATGGACTCCTTCTTCTGTTTTTATCAAAAAAAGAAAACACATACATAATATCAAGCAGCACTCAACTTTGCTTATGGGCCACAAACAACTGGGACTTCGAACTGGGTTGGGCCAATTGTGGGATGATTCCATATCCGTTCTAAGTCTAGTCATGGATCAATCACAAGAGCAAACAAGGTTCCACACAAATTCAAAATGTCCTCACCCGACGACCTTGATTAATGGGTATGGATCAATCCGGAGAGGTGCTTGGGGCGCTAGCCCAGGTCACCACAAAGGAATAGGGCTTGCACGCTATTCTCTTTGGGCTTCCCCACTTTTTTTTCACATCACCTGAAGGTGTGCGTCTACGGTCGGGTCTTTGACTAACCAAACAATGGGCTAGGTAAGGGTACTGCCAGGAAAATGCTTGGGGCTAAAGCCCAGGTATTAAGGGGTGTGGTTAGACGACACCCTCCTCTTTTCCCCCACTTATTCACATCGCCTAAAAGGTGTGAGTCCCTGACAGGGGACCCTCAAACGGGTCCCGGGGTGAAATTGGTTTATGTGGACCCTCACTCTCATATGATGCAAGGGTACAAAAATTCAAATTGCGCACAAAAGTAAATAAACAATGTAATAAAAGCCATAAATAAACATCTTTCAAGTTAAGCCCTCTTTCTTAAAATTAAACAAGTTAAAATTAAGAATTTGTCCCCAGCAGAGTCGCCAGTCTGTGAGCCTCGATTTTTAAACCCTATCCTCTGTTGATTAAGTTGATTAGGATCTAACCGGGTTTTAGGTCCACTTATAACCTAAGATTAATAACTATGTCATATAACAAAAATTATTAAAACCTAAGCTAGCTCACTGGAACCTATTATGAGTCACCACCTAATTTTAACCTAGATCAAATTAGGAACGGAGAGTTCGGGTTCGGGGGCTTGATATTCGACTTAATTAGGGTTCAAATTACTTTCATTACCCTTCCTAGGTCGTTTTTCCTCTACTTGGTTTATTTACGGCTTTCTACAGAGTTGTTTTTAACCTAGGTGCGCGCTTCTGTTTTTTTATTTTTTTAACGTTTTTTGACAGAAAATTAAAGTGAAATTGAAAGTTACCTAAACTAGGGTTTCGGAGGCAGAATTAGGTCAAATTTTAATTACGTCCGTGGCCACGGACCTAATGTCCGAGACCACGGACCCCGGTTGAATTAGGTGATTTCGAAAACATAACTGAAATAAAAACACAAACTTGAAAAGTCCGGGGCCACAGACAGGGTGTCCGTGGGCCCGGACATGTATTGACAGAAACCCTAAAATTTGAAAAATTGAAAAATACAAAATCCCGCCACCATCCGTGGGTGTCCGTGGCCACGGACAACCCGTCCGTGGTCCCGGACAATGAGTCCGAGGTCACGGACAACCCACGGACAGTGGGTTTTCGATGGTTCCCGAGGGTGTTTTGGGCTCAAATTTTATGGGTGTGTAGCCTGAAAGATTTTAAACACATTAGTAATTGAAAGAACTCAATTTGACATCAAAATTAATACGAAACTTAGCAAACAAGTAACAAGGCAGTAGCTGAAACAATTAACGATACAGAAGCGAAAAAGGGTTCGTTTAAGCCCAAATTTTGGGGCAAGACTGATAATATCGTGGGGAGTAAGGAAAGTGAAATTTCTACCTGTTTTACCTTGGATTCACGATGATTCTTCACACCGGGATTCGTCGAGTGCTCCGTTGATGGCAGACCCGAAAGGATTTCGAACCAAGCTTCTGGTTGTTGGTTGTTCTTGCCGTTCTTCACGTTTTGGTGATGTTTTTGTGGGGTTTTGATGATTATTGGTGCTTTGGGGATTGGAAAACGTGTTTAGATGGTGATTTCGGGGGATTTTCGGTGTGATTTGGGTGGCCGGGTGTTGGAAAACATGAGAGAGAGAGAGGAGGTTGTGTTTTCTGACTCCCTAGGGTTCTTGTGCATATGAGGTTCTGATTTTATCAAAAAACCTATCCCCTTATATAGACTTTCTTAAAGATAAAGAAAATCTAGTAAAAGTAAGTTTTTTTGATATTTTAATTAAATGACTTCCCAAAGGAATTTTGCTGTGAAATTATAACCACGTGTCAAGGATGTAAATTATGAATTTTCTGAAGTGGAATCAGATTTTTTAAATGTTGGAATATTTTTAAATTGAATTTCTTGTCAGATTCAGTCAGAAATTGCTAGAAAATTATTGGAAATTCGAAAAATCAAAATTCCAACGCCATTATGCTTAGAATGTCATCCTCTATCATGGGTTAAAATATCAAAGCATTTAAAGCTGATTTGGGCCTCTTTCGGAGGAGAGAGAAAGCCTATAGGAGGTCCCAGGAGCCTTAAAAATTACAAAAACACCCCTGACAATGATGAAACTGCTCCTCATGCCCTGGGATGCGCCGATCGAGCCGGAATCCCTCATTACTCGATTAAATGCCCCTCACAACACCAAAATCTCGTAGACCCTAACCAGGGGGGTCAAAATTTTGGGTATACACCGAGCATCGACTGCTGCTTAGGAGTCCGTCTGGGGCTACCGTGTCATAGCGCCAGAGACCGAGAGAGCCTTCAACTATTGTCATCTCCACTATGGCTATGTACCAAGAGCTCATGAAGGGGCACGGTGTATATCTGTGCCATGTGCAAGATCTGGAGAGAGATCCAGAATTCAGTATCGATGTATCAGTCGTATCAGAATTCCCTGACGTATTCCCGAAAGAGTTGTCTTGTATGCCACCACAAAGAGCAGTTGAGTTCGAAATCGACCTCGTACTTGGTACTGGTCCCATTGCTAGGGCACCATACCGTATGGCACCTGCAGAAATGACAGAGCTTAAAGAGCAACTACGTGATCTTCTCGACAAAGGGTTTAGACGCCCGAGCGTATCACCTTGGGGAGCACCGGTCCTCTTCGTGAAGAAGAAGGACGGTAGTCTCCGACTCTGCATCGACTACCAAGAATTGAATGTGGTCACTGTAAAGAACTAATATCCACTACCACACATCGACGACCTGTTCGATCAGTTGAAGGGAGCTTCAATCTTTTCAAAGATTGACTTCCGATCCGGATATCACCAGATTGCTATCAAAGAGCATGACATTGTGAAAACAGCATTCCGAACGAGATATGGCCACTACGAATTCACGGTGATGCCATTCGGTTTGTCTAACGCACCAGCCAAATTCATGGACTTAATGAATCGGTTATTCAGTGATCAGCTGGACACTTCTATAGTAGTATTCATCGACGACATTCTCGTGTATTCGAAGTCAGCAGAAGAACATGAAAACCATTTGAGAAGAGTACTTGAGACACTGCGCGAGAACCAGCTGTATGCGAAGTTCTCCAAATGCGAGTTTTGGCTAGATCAGGTATCTTTCCTCGGTCATGTCATCTCGAGGGTGGGTATCTCAGTTGATCCATCGAAAATCAAGTTGTACGATCATGGCCTAGACCTAAGACTGTTACCGAAATCCGGAGCTTTCTTGGTCTAGCCGGTTATTACCGGAGGTTTGTAAAGGACTTCTCGAAAGTAACTAAGCCCATGACGTCATTAATGAAGAAAGATGCACCGTTTGTGTGGACAGATGAGTGCGAGGTATCCTTCCAGAGCCTAAAAGACTCATTGACCTCAGCGCCCATTCTCACTCTTCTAGGAGGGCACAAAGGGATTTGAGGTGTATTGTGATGCATTGGGCAAGGGCATGGGATGCGTACTCATGCAGCATGGAAAGGTTGTAGCCTACGCCTCTCGCCAGCTGAAAAAGCATGAGGATAATTACCTGACTCATGATCAAGAGTTAGGAGCCATTGTCTTCGCCTTGAAGATATGTCGACACTATCTCTATGGGGTAAGCATCACCATCTACTCCGACCACAAAAGCTTACAGTATGTATTCACACAGAAGGAACTGAATTTGAGACAAAGAAGGTGGATGAAGTTTCTCTCAGACTACGACATCGACCTGCAATATAAAGAAGAGAAGGCAAACGTTGTAGCCGACGCCCTGAGCCGTCGAGCACACTCGCTCCATTCGGTACTCACTTCTTCTAGCTTGGTTGACGAGGTACGAGACGCTCAGTTAAGTGACCCTTACTTCACATAGATCAGACAGAAAATCACTGAGGGTACCTTCGAGAACTGAAAGTGCGACTTCAAATTGCATGAAGATGGTCTGATCCGGTTGAATGGCAGAGTATGCGTCCCCCGAAGCAATGCTGAGCTAAGGGATCACATCCTGCGAGTCACATTGTTCCACATTGCATGTCCATCCGGGAGCCTCCAAAATGTACAAAGACATGAAGAGGTACTTCTGGTGGTCAGGAATGAAATCCGACGTGACTGAGTATGTTCTGAGGTGTCTCACATGCCAGAAGGTGAAATTCAAGCACCAAAGACCGAGAGGAATGGTACAATCTATGCCAATTCCGGAGTGGAAATTCCATGATATCTCCATGGATTTTGTTGTAGGACTCCCACCTGCCAGGGGAGGACTTAGCATGATCTGGGTAGTAGTCGATCGCCTCACCAAGGTTGCCTGATTCATACCGATGAAGGACACCTGTAAGGTGGCGAAGCTCGCGGAGCTATTCGACAAGGAGATCGTTCGACACCACGGAGTCCCAAAAACCATAGTATCTGACCGCGATACCAGATTTCTTTCGAGATACTGGAGAGCAACACGGGAAGCGCTTGGTACTGAGCTGAAGCTTAGCACCGCCTTCCATCCACAGACCGACGGTCAGACAGAAAGGACCATCCAAACACTCGAGGACATGCTTAGAGCATGTGCCTTAGACTTCCAGGGGAGCTGGATTGGTAAGCTTCATCTTATCGAGTTTTCGTACAACAACAGCTATCACGCTTCGATAAAGATGTCGCCATTCCAAGCTTTGTATGGTAGACCCTGCCGTACCCCATTGTGTTGGAATGAGTCAAGTGAAGCGGTCATAATTGGACCGGAGTATCTTGAACAAGTACAAGCTGAAGTTCAACAAATTCGAGCTAACATGAAAGCATCCCAAGATAGACAGAAATCCTATGTGAATGTGCGACGACGCGACCTTGAGTTCTTCTTAGGCGACCAAGTGTTCTTGCGTGTTTCACCTATGAAGGGTGTCTTTCGATTTGGCCAGAAGGGCAAGCTGAGCCTGAAATTTGTAGGCCCGTACACAATTACCGAGAGGATTGGAGCTGTGGCTTATAGGCTAGCATTACCTGAAGAATTGGGGCGTGTTCATGATATCTTTCATGTATCACAACTCAAGAAATACATAGCCGATCCTTCACATGTATTAGATCCCGAACAGCTATCCCTAGAGCCGACGATGAGATACATCGAGACTCCATTGCGAATCCTTGATACAAAGGCAAGAGACACTCGCCATAAATTTGTACGAATGGTGAAGGTCTTGTGGTCTAACCACGATGTCGAGGAAGCGACTTGGGAATTAGAACACGCCATGAAGGCAAAGTACCCAAGTGTATTTGTAGACTAGTTGTCTAGTATCCGTATAGTACGGAAGGTACGGGGCGTACCCCTTTTTTAAGGGGGGTAGAGCCATTTCGCGTTTGTATTGCTTCGGGATAGCATTGCATAGTATGTATGTATTGTAGTACGTTTTGTTGGCACATGTAGTGCTAATTGTATTTTGTTGGCACAGTGTAGTGCTCGGTGTGTTGTACAATGTGTAATGTATGTGTAATGTGTAATGCATTTGTGTTGTACGGTATATGACATGAATGGTATTGTGAAATGTATTGTGGAACGTATTGTGAAATGGATTGTGTATGGTGTATTGTATTTGGATTGTGTATGCTTGCAGTGTAGGAATTGTGAACACCTTGTAAGGTGGTAGTAAAGTGCATTGTGGCAATTGGGTTTCCAAATGAGTAGAAATAGTAAAACCGTAAACCTTGAGCAACTTTGAGGGCAAAAATCCTTAAGGGGGGTAGATTGAAATACCCCATAATTAAAAATAATGATTAATTAGGCTAATAAGTATTTTAGAGGCTTAATTACATCTAAATGAACATGAGGGAACAAATCCCGAAGAAAGTGGATTCTTAAAATGGATTAAAAGCACAAACGAACCTTAAAGCACGTTTTTCGAGGAAACCGGGAAAACATGACTTTAAGCGGGTCAAATAGACTCATAATAACTTTGGTCAACCAAATAGTCATTAATAAACATTAATGAAGGTTGAGAACTAATGAAATTAATTAAACGAGAAAATTCCGGAAAACGGGTTCCGGTTAGTAAAAACTGTAACAACCGGGAAGTTGTGGGGTGATAGTGTAAATAAGCAAAACTAATGTGTCCACTTTTGAAAATAAAAATCTGAATGTGTGTGCTGTGTGTGGCCGGTTGGCCCCCTCTCTCACTCCCTAGATTTCTCTCTTATACATATAATTAAGGACAAATACAATAAAGCAAAATCAACACTCTCTCTCCTACCCACTCTCCCTCTCTCACGTATTGCTCCCCCTCTCTGATTCATCTTCTTCCTCCAACAGCCCCATGGCGATTTGAACACACCACACCAGCCACCACCTTCTCCTTCATTGTTCAACACTCAATCCTTGTCCAAAAATTGTAAAAACTGTACCGTTGGATTCCTCTTGTCAAGGAGAGCATCTCCCTCTTTTCAAAAATCAAAAATTCCCACTTTCATCTCCATGGGTATTCTCCATTTGAAGGTTTGAGACCACCATTGGGTGCACCTTCATCTCCTTATTATTTTGAGGTAAAAATAGTCTTTAAAACTCATCTTTTTCTAACCCCTTTTGGCAAAATAAAAATTCAAAGTTAAGCCTTGTTTTGTGC
Organism: Limonium bicolor; assembly: GCA_023374045.1. Classification (NCBI taxonomy): domain Eukaryota; kingdom Viridiplantae; phylum Streptophyta; class Magnoliopsida; order Caryophyllales; family Plumbaginaceae; genus Limonium; species Limonium bicolor. Next base: position 183,776,340 of record CM041778.1, on the reverse strand, counting down.
CTTGTGCTCCAGCCGATTTTGGCTTCATTTTGGGAGTTGGGATCTTGCCTTGTTGCTGTCCAAAGCTTCATCTATCCATTGGAAGGTAATGCTCCATTTTAAATCTTAAACAAGTACATAAACCCTAGGCTAGTTAAGGGTAATTTTCTAAGTAGTTGTTGTGTATTGGTATGGGCTGTAGCATTGGAGTGTGGACTCCATTTGAACCGGTTAAGGAGAAGGAACAAGAAGGAAAGGAATAAGAAAGGAAAGGAAGAGGGAAAGAAAAAAAAACTAGAGAATACAAGGTAAAAGCTCTTACCTTGAACTAGTTTTGTATACCTTGTGTAACAGATTTTTAGTATCAAAAATGAGTAATGTACATGGTAATGAGTAGTAGATATGTAGTAGTATAATGGAGAAGAGAATGTAACTACTTTGAAGCATGTAAATGATGTTTAAAAGCTTGGGAGAACATTGGAATGAATGTGTATGTGCAGGAAATTATATTGTGTGGTTAGTGCTTAAATGGTTGAGGAAAAGCTGGAAATGAATGTGAGCTGAAATAATGTGTGGGCAAAGTGAAAATTATAGGGGAGACTATGTCAAAATTTGCCTAAAAATTAGAAGACTTAGTTGTGTAAGAAGAGGGAACAACCTAGGTAGTAACTAGGTGTATTTGGAGAGCTTAAGTGAGTAGTTTAGCACTTTGAAATAGATTTAGAGAGGAGCTAGATAATGGGAAGAACTAGAGTGGAAAAGAATGCCCTCGTGGAGACTAGTAATGGAATTAGTTAGGGAGTATTGAATGGTAAAGGTTAGAACAAAAATCTGTAGCATTGGAGAAAGAAAACTAGTATAAGTGCTGGGAGGAAGTGAGGAAAAATTGTGTGAGTTGATTTAGGAATGAGTAATGAATTTGATGATTGAATTAAGGTAATTTAGAGGGTCTAATTAGCACTAAAACATGTTAGGATGTATGTAGGAGGATTAGGGAAGAAATGGGTAAAAGAATAGAATTGAAACAAAGCCAGATAGACAATTCTGATCTCGACCGACCTAGAAGGTTGGATCGGTCGTGGGTCGGTCGGGGCTAAAACTACTGAATCGTAAACTTACTGACTTCGACCGACCTAGACGGGTGAGTCGGTCGTGGGTCGGTCGGGGAAGGATTTCTGAAGTCGAAGTTTCTGACTTCGACCGACCCAGAGGTTGGGTCGGTCGTGGGTCGGTCCAGACGAAATCCAGGAGCTGAATTCTTTCTGACTTCGACCGACCCAGAGGGGTTTGGGTCGGTCGGGTGACACATGGGTCGGTCGTACCCCAAACAAAAAAAATTAAATAAATATGATTATAGCAATCATATGTATATACATATTGTGGAGGGTGATTTTTCGGTATGAGAGGGGTCTATCTAAATATGGTTCTTGACTAAAAAGCCTAGATCCTAAAATGTCATTCTGTGGAGGGTGAAAACCCGTTATTCTTGGCATCCCTCAAAACCTACAAAATCGTCCGTCTTTCCCAGAAAGCATAAAGGAGAGTGCAAGTGTGCACTACACCCGCTCTCAATGGGCTCCACGCGGACTTATGCCCTAAGGGCGGAAATTGACTAGAGTCGCCACCTAGTTTGACCTAAGATACTAGGAAGGAAGGGAAAGAAAGTTCTCAGAACTGTTGGTTGACTCTGAATTTGTTACCTATGGATAGGACTTATCTGGTCATTTCAAAGATTCTGTGTGGGTTCGCACTGGGTTACACCCCTTAGAAGTGGCAACGACCACGACTTCGGATTGGTGCCCGAGGAAACCTCGGTCTCCAATTGTCAGGATTGCCTTCTTTCAAAACCTTTTTAGAGTGATTCATTAAAGCCAAAGGATAGGATTAGGACAGGAAGAGAGAAAGAGAGTGGATGAGGCAAGCTTTTCTGCCAATCTAGCGCCAAGGGGAGGAGTTGGTGAACTCAGATGAGTATTGAATGAAGATTTGGGAAGAGTCTGAGGTTGAGTGAGTAGACAAGACTTGGAGTCTGATGGTTTGCAGTTTGTGAGAACCGAAGAAGGTTTAAATGTTTTGAGAGATATGAGAGCCACCTCAGAAGGAGGAAAAGGGATTTTTGTTTGGAATGGGGTCGCACCCTAGATGGGCTGCCTACGTACTCAACTCCCTGTTAAGATCATACCTTACGTAGTTCACGGTTTTGGGATGGTTAAGTTTTTTTAAGGTAGTCGAGGGTTGGAAGTGCATAGGGTTGTTTGGAGGTGAGATGGTCAAGTGCAAAGAGGTATTTCGATTGATGTGGGGTCGCACCCTGTGTGGGTTGCCTACGTACTTAACTCCCTGTTGAGATCAGACCTTACGTAGTTCACGGTTTTTTAGGATTTTGGGGTTTTGAAGGTTTTTTGAGGTGTTTGAGATTTACAGGAGTTCGGGTTTCGAGAAGTTTCAGGTTTGAGATGCTAGTCTGTGAGACGCTCGAGTCTATGAGACATTTGAGATATTATGATGGTGGAATGAATGCGAAATCGAAGTCTGTGAGACGCTCGGGTCTATGAGTTGTTTAAAATATTGAGATGTTGAAGTCTGTGAGACGCTCGGGTCTGTGAGACGTTTGAAATCTTGAGATGTAGATGTCTGTGAGACGCACGGGTCTATGAGACACTCAAATCATTGGGATGACAAAGTCTGTGAGACGTTCGGGTCTGTGAGACATTCAGATGTGAAGGGGTAAGTGGATTTCAAGGATGATTTAAGTCCATGAGATATTTGGAGTTTGGGGTATTTTAGAATTTGAGGAGTTTAAAGTTTTAAGAAATTTGAGATTTATGAAATTTAGAATTATTTGGGATTGAAATGAATTTTTTGAATTTGAAATGAATGAATTTTTGGATTGGATTGAAATTTTCAAATTGAATTGGGATTGAATTTATGAACTGAAATTGGATTAGAATTGAGATTGAATTGAAATTGGAGTCAAAGAATTGGAGTTGAATTGAATTGAAGTTCAATTGGAATTGATTTTAGATTGAATATTGAAATTGATTTCGAATTGATTTTGAATTCGGATTGACTCTATTTGGAATTGAGTTGGAGCTGAGATGATTTTGAATTGGAATTGAATTGAATAGTAAGAATTGATTTGGAATTGAATGAAATTTAGATCGAATTGAATTTGAATTGGAATTGAACTTGGATTGAGTGGAAGGTGAATTGAGAATTGAATTGAAATTTGATTGATTTTTGAGGTGGAATTGAGTCATATTTGGGCCTTGAAAATTGGGCCAAATTTGGGATTTAGAGATGAACTAGAAATGGGCTTCAAATTGGGTTTCGAAATTGGGCTTCAAATTTGGACTTCAGAATTAACCTCAAAATTGGGCCTCGGAATTGGGCCAAAATTGGGCTTCAAGCTGGATTGAATCATTTGGGCTGAGTTTGGATTTCGGGCCACGTTTGAATTTTGGGCCGACTTGGATTTTGTGCCGAGCTTGGATTTAGGCCCTAGAATGGGCCTTATTTTGACTACTTTTGAAGTAGGATTTGTCCTTTTGGATTTTGAATTGATTTGAAATCGGATAATCATTGAGAATTTTATTCTTACGACTTTTTTTGTTTCTGTTTTGCTAAAAAAAATCAATTTATTTTGATTTTAGATTAATTACAAAAGAACTAAGAATGTTGAGAGAGAATTTTTGGGAAGAAGGAATTCTGATTTTTGAATTGAATTTTTATTGATTGTGAATTTTATTCTCATAATTGTGGGTGGTTTGGAAAGTTTATTTTTATTAGGAGAGATGTCGCCCACAAACAGGTACTACGACCCTCGGGTACTACGACCTTAATGTGGGAAACATCCATGAATGGTCCTAGAGCTTTTCTAAAGTGGTCCGCAGAAGATTTTTGGCCTAAGTAGACTTATGAGTCCAGAACAAATGGGTAACCTATGGGCTTTTCTAGGGTTACTTATCATAGCCTTGTTGGGCTAGTAACAGATCAGGCCCAAACGACATTTGAATTTGGGCTGTATGTTGAAGCAACCCGAATAGGCCTAGTCCAACAAATCACCAAACAACACAAATGGATGGGTCGAATAAACCGAAGCAATGTATACACATCAAGGATAAATGAGTAACATCTGACCAAAACATCAAAATCTAAACGAAATTGTACGTGAAGTAATTACTAAATCAAAATCAAACTAATAACAAAAGAAATACTAGGATTACCAATTGGTGCGCTCATGAAACCAGATTAGCAGATGAAACCAAAGTTATTTATATTTACACTTAACTAAATATGGAAGGGATAAATGTCCATTCAAGCAATTGTCCATATACAACAAATTACTGAGTTATTCTGACGATTAAAACCAAGATAAAGAAAGTAAAAACAACATTATGTTTTAATCGAGAACACTTGGTCAAACAGATAATCCTTTCATAGTTAGACAAAACAGATGCGAATCAATCTCACAGCAAGACTAGAGGAATGATTAAAATTAACAGAAATCAAGCCTGATGTTAACAGGCTAGGCTGACTCGATGCTCAAAACTCTCTTCAACCGTTCACACGTGCAAAGCTCAATCCGGATTTCAATGTATGTGGTACCAGTAGAAGAACAATATGAATTTCCTGCAAAGAATTAAATCAATGAACCAAGAAGCAAAACAGACAATATAACACACATTAGCTCAATGTCAGAGACGGTCAAATGAGAACAAATCAAAAGGAAGCTAGAAACTATAGAGATTAAAAACTGTCCCAAACACCGCTATAGTTTTAGAACGGTGACGAGCTCACGTTCAGGAAGATGTCGAAATGAAAAATAAAACTTGAATCCAAGCTGAAGAAGAACATTCTGCAATTTATGTGTCGGGCGTGATCGAACACGTCTGGAGTGCTATGGCCTCTCCTCTTTGGGGTGGGCTTCTGAAGAAGCGAGTAGCATAGCGTCGCCCGAAGAAACGTACCAAGTATGGATGTCACTGAGATAAAATGTACATTTGGGAAGCAAACTCTAACAACAAAGACAAACCGAGATTAGCAGAGCAAGTAAAACATAAACCAAGAATCGGGGACTCTAATTCCCGATTTCCACAAGCAGATCACCATATTTCGAACCATAAAGTCAATATAACTCAAAAACAGAAAACACAACAATGCTATAATGATAACAATAAGCAGCTGAATAAGCAGGAATGGAATCGAAAACATGGACTAAGGCCTGTGCCTTGTTCAGGTGCAAATCCTCATCGAGCCCTAGAACCTATACTAGATCTGGTACCCGGCGGATTATCATATAGAAAGAAAGAGAGGGACGGGTCAGAGGGAGAACATGAGCGAAACAAAATTCGGATTCAGATGTTGAAGTCCACCTCGACGTTAGCATTTGCTTGCAGAAAATCAATAAAGCCACATGTTAAATCGGAACGAAATAAAACGGGACAATGAAACATGAAGAAGAAGAAAAGTAGAAAATGAAGATTGGCGGAGGTTTAAAACGACCTCTGAACCAGTATCTGAAGTAATTTACATACCCTGTTGCTTAATCGAGAAAGATGAGGTTGAATAGATAGGAAATTGGGACAAAATTTTTTGTGTTTGCTGCTTCTGTTTGTCGGTTTAGGGTGTAACAACCCTACATCAAACTTCACAACTAAATGAAATCGCAGCGGAAATAAATAACTAAACAATAACTAAACGCTTCGGTGCTACAACACCGTCAACCACCCACGTGGTTGACAAGGCAGAATAAATACAAGTGTACCGGTCTGATGATCAGACTCCCGAGCATAGAACTAAAACCATAATTACATCATATACAATACCGAGTATTTAATTACATTCCTTCACTGTAAACTGCCAATATACCGCCACAGTAGTTTCAACGGAATCAAAATATAATGCCACGGGAGCACAGGCGCATCCCGGGCTCAACATTCAAAATAACCAAAAGTACAACTGCAGCCTAGAACCTACAGCCACTCTGCTTCCTCGATCCTCATCCTGCAGTAAAAATATGGAGCCCCCGAGGGGGTCAGCAACCCTTGGCTGGTAAGGTTAACATGCAGCCCATCGGCTACCGGGATACGCGCAACTACTTGTCATGATAACATGGCATTCATTTTAAACATAACATAACAAACATAATATGTGGCATAGCATCATTATTGCATAGCACAACATCACATACACAGTGGATACTCTTTCCACAATAACAAACCAAGAAGGTTAAACAACATAAGAGCCTAGAGAATGGTTCACCCTCATGTTAAGCTCGTTACACACACTCATTACCGTTCTGTTATTCGAACGAGTAACTTAAGTCACAGATGGTTCGGATATAGTGACCCGAACACACCACACAAACACATGTTCCCACTAAACCGATCATAAGTCAAAATAGGTAAGCTTTGGAGGAAGCTTGCGGGAGATCGAACGCAAAATTAAGGAGAACAATCTTAACAACATAAGAGTCGAATATGATTCAGATATCTACTCTTAACTTACATGCATGACCGGACAACCGGATTCCTCACTTCCCAGTTAGCACTTGTTAGAAGTTCACGGTGGAACTTAACAAACAATACACAACAGGTGGTAAGTCATGTTACACACACAAGGGAAATGAGTCACATCATAACATTACAATAATATGAACAACGGTAAACTCATTACATGTTTAGTCTTATAACGTCATAAACACAGAAAAAAAAACAACACACAAGCCGGTGTAAACCGGTAGGCGACAAACTGCAAGAAAACCATACCTTGGTCCTTGCTTCGATTGATTTCCGCCGTAGGTCATCCTATACATGTTTAAGAATGTCGGTTAATTATTTACTTAACTTCAAACTTACTAAATGTTTAACATGATTGTATGACATGTTTTTAATGCCCAACTAATCCTTCATTACCTACACTATACACCTTAGGCTAACTACATTAGCCACATTCTTTACTTTTTTTTATATGAATTTTGGTCTGTCCGACCCATGTCCGACCCAACCATCTGGGTCGGACCATTCCAGAGATTTCTTCGACCATTGAACATACCCGTCCGACCATGTCCGACTCACTCGACTGGGTCGGACCATTACAGAACATCTACCGCCTTACAAAACAACCATGTCCGACCCATGTCCGACTCACTCGACTGGGTCGACCATTCCAGAACATTTACCGTCCTTCAAAACACGACCGTCCGACCCATGTCCGACCCAAGTCCTCTGGGTCGGACCGTTCCAGAACCATTTACTGACGCCTAACAGAGGCTGTCCACCCAAACTTGGGTCGGACCCTGGGTCGGACGCCACCAAAACTTGCCCAAACTTTGTCAAATCTTCACCAAACTTCTCCTAAGCCTCCTAATGTTTCCTAACATCATTTAGTACCCTCAAACCCTCATACAACATCCATAAAATTCATTATCTATCTCCTTAACACTTACTCATTCCATACCGAAATTCCTAACACTTATGTTATTTTCTCCTTGGTTCTCTAAGTGGTGTTTCATACCTATGATAACCACTATGCCAATAATGTTTCCTCACCACTACTACATCATCTCCCAAACATCTTTTCTTCCTAAACAATTCCTTAAACATCTTTACAAGTTTATAGCTTCTCATGTAACAATTCACTTCATCCCTTTTTCACCAACAATACACAAGTTCCTAAATACAATCTCATCAAGAACCTTGAAATGTCCCAAAGCATTCTTTTGCATTCTAAATCCTCTAGAACATTACCTAAGCCCTTTTACATCTTTAAACACCTTAATGCATGTTTCTTTCACTAGGAAAGCACTTAACCATTCTAACATTTCTTAACTTATCAAACTCATTTTAACCCTTAGAACTTCTTGTTTGTTACCTAAATTTTGACATAGGTTCTCCTAGAACATTCTAAACCAAAACACATTGTTTTCACCATCAATCAACAACCAAGAACACTAAAAATCCATCAAACACATTCTTACACAAACTTTACACATATAGCACTACATCACAATAGTGCATAATTTAAATTGCATGGCACTTAGGCCCTTAATGCATAATCATAAACACTGAATTTCCCACATTATATTTGCCTTTGACCTGCAAATACACTCAAACAACACATATGCCTCTTACTAAGCCCTTGAGAGCATTCTCTAAGTCATTTTCCATTGGCTCCTTAAATCATTTTCATAAGCAATACAAGCTCATTTCTCCTAAGACTTTAAACCACATTAGGTTAGCATATTTACCTCTTTTCCTCACAACTTCTTTCTTGTTTTCCTTTAATAAACCGGTAAGGATGTTTGGTTGTTATCAACTTCTAAACAATGTACAAGTAAGAAATGAGTATACAAGCTTAAGCTTCATCTCATTTGTAAACCCTAGATTACACATTGTTTTAAAAACATTATGATAATTGTTTTACCTTAGAACTTGAAGAGAGTTTGAATATCTATCAAGAGGACTCCACCTAGTCCTTGAAAGGTTGGAATGAAGCTAGAACAAAGCAATATAATGAACACCATTAAGAGTGATTTTCGGTCAAGATGAAAACATGGAGGAAACGTCATTTTCTTTGAGATTCCTTACCTAGAAGCAAAGGAGACCAATAATATGTAGAATATAAGCTCAAGCTCCTTCAATGGTGGAACTCCATGGCACCGAAATGGGGCTCTTGGAATTTTAAGAAGATAGGAATGAAGAGCTTGATGAGACAAAGAGAATGGTGGTGTTTGTTTTTGATTTGGTTAAGTGAGCTAGGAATTACAAGAGGTCAAAGATGGAGTTTGTGTAGTACTATTGCAAATCGTGAATGAAAGAAGAGAGAGGTTTGAAGAGAGCATGGAGGCGTGTGAAATGAGGAAGGAAATGAGAGAATGAGATAAGTTTGCCTTCTTAAGAGATATTAAGTAGTTAAAGTAATAGTATTCCACTTTACTACTTTAGTTAGTTTTTTTTTTTTAAGTATGGTGAGTCACCACCATAAAAACCGGCCCCCTTAATACCACTAAGGGCATTTTAGTCTTTGTTGGCCAATTAATTACTTATACAAACATATGTTACAAACTAGCTTATTAAGTTACTATTCATAAAAACAAGCACATAGAAGTGAAATTTTTGATTTCCCATTGATATAGACTTCCAAATGTGATACTATATAGTACACATGTTAATTGAAGAGTAATGATGACACTTAGCCATTCAAAACTCATTTACAAGACAATTTTTCGAAAATGTGCTTTAAGACCCCCTTAAGCACATTTTGTGTTTTAACTTGTTTCAAGCTTGGTTTTCTTTGGTAATTGGTTTAATATGTTCATTAGTATATAAACAAGGTCTTGGTAAGTTCATTAGGTCTTACCCAAGCTTATCCCAAGCTTAGAGCACATTTTAGACCTAATTGACTTTAAGGCATTTATTTGTGTTTCTCTATGGTTTAAATTGTTTACTAATGTTTGTAAGACTCTTTTTAGTCTTAATATACCACATTTAGGTGTTTAAACAACATACTAAGGTTTGGGGTATTTCAATCTACCCCCCTTAAAAGAACTTTGTCCTCAAAGTTCACATTTCCACATATTCTAAATGTTAGCACAGGAATACATATAACAATATTTCCATACAACACTAACAACACACTTACATAGCATTGGACACGAGGTCCATACAACATAACATCGGACACAAGTCCATACAACATCATAACATGACAACATAACATAGACGATGTATTTAAATACATGTCGTACACACATAACCGAAACGGCTCTACCCCCCCTTAAAAAGGGGTACGCCCCGTACCCTATACACATAATCACTAAGAAGTAAACAATGACGGGTACTTCGCCTTCATCTTATCTTCCAGCTCCCAAGTGGCCTCCTCAACGTCTTGGTTAGACCAAAGAACTTTCACCAGTCTCACAGACTTATGGCGAGTGTCTCGAGTCTTAGTATCCAGAATCCGTACCGGAGTCTCCACTGATCGCATGGTCGGCTCTAAGGTTAGCCTTTCAGGCTGAAGCACATGAGACGGATGAGACATATACTTCTTCAACTGGGACACATGAAATACATCAGTACCTTGCCCAGCTCGGCGGTAAGTCAAGTCTGTAAGCTACCGGGCCGATCCTCTCCGTCACAACATAAGGCCCCATATTTTGGGCTCAACTTGCCTTTCTGGCCAAAACGAAATACTCCCTTCATGGGGATACTCTCAAAAACCTGATCGCCCACGGCGAACTCCAGGTCACGTCTGCGCACATCTGCGTACGACTTTTGTCTATCCTGAGCTGCCTTCATGTTAGCCCGGATCTGGTGAACTTCTGCCTGAACTTGTTCCAGATACTCTGGTCCTATAATGACCGTCTCACTCGACTCATCCCAGCATAATGGCGTGCGGCATGGTCTACCGTACAAAGCCTGGAAAGGGGACATCTTGATCGAAGCATGGTAACTGTTGTTGTAGCTAAACTCGATCAGATGTAACTTGTCAATCCAGCTGGTCTGAAAGTCAAGTGCACATGCACGTAACATATCCTCAAGTGTCTGGATGGTACGCTCACTCTGACCATCTGTCTGCGGGTGGAATGCTGTACTTAGCTTCAGCTCGGTACCAAGCGCTTCCCGTGTGGACTTCCAATACCTCGATAAGAATCTGGTATCTCTGTCAGATACAATCGTTTTCGGACCCTACCCCATGATGTCTAACAATCTCTCCTTCGAAGAGTTCTGCCAGTTTTGCCACTTTCCAGGTGTCCTTCATCGGTATGAATCGAGCCACCTTGGTCAGTCGGTCAACAATAACCCAAATCATATTCAGACCTCCCTTGTAGGCGGAAGCCCTACTACAAAGTCCATAGAAATATCATGGAACTTCCACTCAGGCACTGGCATTGGCTGTACCAAACCACCAGGCCGTCGGTGCTCAAACTTGACCTTCTAACAAGTGAGACACCTCAACATATAGTCATTCACATCCTTTTTCATTCCAGTCCACCAAAATAACGTTTCATACCCTTATACATCTTAGAAGCTCCGGGGTGAATCGAAGTCGTAGAACAGTGGGATTCACTCAGTATGCGCTCCTTCAGCTCAGCGCTACTCCTCGGAATACACAGTCGGCCATTAAGCCTAATCAGGTCATCATCGTGGAGTCTGAAGTCGTACTTCTGACCCTCGAATGTGCCGTCAATAAGCTTCTGCTGCCTAATCTCCAACATATACTGATCCGTCATCTGAGCACTCCGCACCTCTTCAACCAAGCCAGTATGAGAGACTAGCGAATGGAGAGAGTGTGCTCGGCGACTCAATGCGTGAGCTACCACATTTGCCTTACCCTCTTTGTACAGTAGATTAATGTCGTAGTCGTTTAGAAACTCAACCCACCTTCTTTGTCTCATGTTCAACTCCTTCTGAGTGAACAAGTACTTTAAACTTTTATGGTCAGAATAAATTGTCACGCTTACCCCATACAAATAATGTCGCCATATCTTCAATGCGAAGACAATGGCACCCAGTTCTAAATCGTGGGTAGGGTAGTTCTCTTCATGCTTCTTCAGCTGTCAGAGGCGTAAGCTACGACCTTCCCGTGTTGCATCACACACAACCCATACCTCTGCCTGATGCGTCGCAATAGACCTCAAAACCATCTGGACCGTCTGGTATAGTCAGGACTGTGCAGATGTCAGAGCGTCCTTGAGACTCTGGAAAGAACTCTCACAGTCGACTGTCCACTCGAATGGTGCATCCTTCTTCATTAAGGAAGTCATCGGCTTCGAGACACTGAGAAGTCCTTTACAAACCTCCTATAATAACCTGCCAGACCGAGGAAGCTCCTGATATCGGTAACTGTCTTCGGCCTAGGCCAGGTGCGCACTGTATCTATCTTTGCCGGATCAACAGCGATCCCGGCTTCAGAAATCACATGTCCAAGAAAGGATACTTGGTTCAACCAAAATTCACACTTCGAAAATTTAGCATACAACTGATTCTTCCTCAATGTTTGTAACACATTCCTCAGGTGGCTTTCATGCTCACCTCTCGATTTTGAGTACACAAGAATATCGTCGATGAAGACTACCACTGACTTGTCCAACTGATCTTGGAACAAGCGGTTCATTAAGTCCATGAACTTTGCTGGTGCATTGGATAAACCAAACGGCATAACCGTAAACTCATAATGTCCATACCTAGTTCTGAATGCTGTCTTCTCAATATCACTGTCACAATAGCAATCTGATGGTATCTGGATCGTAGATCTATCTTGGAAATACTGATGCTCCCCTCAACTGATCAAATAAATCGTCGATGCGTGGCTAAGGTAACGGTTCTTCACCGTAACTACATTCAGCTCTCGATAGTCAATACACAGGCGGAGACTACCGTCCTTCTTCTTCACGAAGAGGACCGGCGCTCCCCATGGTGAAACGCTAGGGCAGATAAATCCCTTGTCAAGTAGGTCTCTCAGCTGCTCCTTGAGCTCTGTCATTTCTGCTGGAGCCATACGATAGGGCGCCTTCGCAATTGGTCCGGTGCCCGGAACCAATTCAATTTCAAACTCAACTTTCTCGTGCTGGCGGCATGCCCGCAGTTCCTTAGGAAATACATCAGGAAACTCCGACACTACCGGCACATCAGGACTAAACTCTGGTCTCTCTCTATGTCCTGGACATAGTAGAGGTATATCACTCCCTCGTCGTAGTTCACGACACATAGCCATGGCGGTGATGATCTGAGTCGAAGGCTCCCGGGGCCTCTGGTGGTAAGATAGTAACCCCAGATGGACTCCGAAGAAGCAGACGATGCTCGGCACACAGGATTCTGCCCTTGTACCGCTCCAACCAGTTCATCCCGACATCACATCAAAACCAAGTCCGTCGAACTCTATCAAGTCGATCGGAAACTCTTCACCTCTGATTCGTACAGCAACATCTCGGTGGTAGCGGGTACACCTGATCCGCTCTTTCGACGGGAGAGTGACTAGGAAGTCTGGCATCTCATCACCGTCTAACCCCAGCCTCTTCGCAAAGGATAGCGAAATAAATGTATGTGAGGCTCCGGAGTCGAACAAGATCGAAGCGTCCACGCCATTGACTGGAAAGGTACCGGTGAGGATCGTGCTGCTCTTGCCGGCTTCTGCCTCATTGCAGACACTCAGTATACCTCCCGTTCCGAGAGCACAGCCTAATTCATTGGCAAACTAATAAGTATTGGGTAACAACACGGTTGATATACTTCAACATTCCACTTTATTCATTAACACACTCTTCTTACATCACACGTTGTTTACACTGTTGACATAACTAACACATACATAACATCCTTAACATACACTGGCTTAACACATTACATAATTATACAAGGCTTTAAAACTTCTGAAGGTCAAATTCAAACGTCCGGGTTTCATGTGTGTGGCGTTGATCACTGCCGACGGTGCGGTATTCAGTTTGATCTTCCTGATGCCATGATATAGCATCCTTAACTGCCCACCCATGATCAACGCATCTCCTGATTTTAGTATTAAATTCTTTGCGAGGTCAGCACGCTTCTGCTCGCCATAAATAAACACTGCGGTATCACCATGGACCAAGACACCACGGGTACTCCCCCTTTCTGGTAGAAGTTCACAATACACAAATCTGCTTTAACACTTGGAATTGAATCCGTTTCAACTTGCTGAGCAATTCCCACGGCGTGGTTAACGACCGCAAGGAACTCCTCAGGTATCATCGGTACAGTTGCTCCGTCTTCAGCTCGCACTTCTTGATATGTCTTGGTGTAAGGATTCCAGTCCTTACCCATGCACATCATCTTCAATTTCATTCTCGATCCGCTCGGGTATTCGGGTGTGTAGAAACCTCCAGGTTTTGCTCCAAGTTCATTGCATCGTCTAATGATATGGACTTGTGCTTCCGGTGTCAGGTATCCATTTAAGAGTATCATACCTGGCTGGATAACCTGACATTGCTCCATTGGAAAGTCGGTGATGTTGATGTGGTTTCTTTCTTCTGGGTTTGGTGTGGGTGGGATTGGATAACATATATTGAAGGTTCCTTTAAGTTTAGAATTACTAATTAGGTGACTTTCACACTATACTTTAACTCTTTACTCACATGATAATACACTTGACTCACTAATACACACATGCATGAAATGCGGTATGTAATCACTTATTTCTTTCAACAGTTTAGGCGGTACCTGGTCTAGAAGAGGGCCCTGGCACCTCAGACCGTCCACCATATTCAGGGCGGCCTTGCTAGGTCCCGACCCCTTCCCCTTCTGGGAATCAGTGTGCCTCTGATCTGTGGGTGGCTGGGTTGCCGTCTTCGGGCCATCAGTAGTCGTGTGGCCTTACCCTTCCACTGCCCCTTGGGCTTGTTGACTCTGCTGTTGGGGTTCCGGTAACACTCGTAGTCACGGTGACCCCACTTCTCGCAGTAATGACACTGTACGTCGTTTCCCTTGCAGTCTTTGCCGGGGTGGTCTCCGTTACACCTACTACATATACAATAATAGTGGCGCTCCGGTCCAGAGCCCGTGCTAGCTGCTATCACAGTACACAATCAATACTTACTTCATAACTTAACAACATATACTTCAACTTGTCACACATGATTAAATAATTACCCTTAGGTGGGTAAGAGCGTAGGGGTTTCGCCGCGTATGCATATGTGAGCTTTAGTGGCTCCTCAGCTGTGGTGGTTTGGGCTTGGCCCTTGTCACCCTGGTGCTGACTCTTCTGGGGCTGGGGATAAGGTTTCTTCTTCTTCTTTCCTCCCCCGTACCCCTGCGGACTCTGGCCCTCGCTCGTGGCCTTGCGCTTGTGCGCATTCTCCTCGTCCCTCAGTCGGACGGTAATCTCCACCTTAGCAGCGGCATGATAGCACTCCTGAATTTAGGATGTCAGTCATGCCCCGCAGAACATACTCACAATCTCACATTAATACTCACTTATGGATTACACTTGTTCACATCACACACTGTATTCAAATTACCTGCAAGGTAGTATACTCAGCTGGCCCCATCCCATAGCGAAGACGGTGGCTGAGACCGTTGTAGAAACGGTTTACCAGCACCCGGTTCGAGTATCCCAGGTCCGGTAACAGGTGGATAAGACCGGTGAATGCAGTGTAGTACTCATCGACCGACATCTTGTCCCCCTGCCTCAGACTATCCAGCTCCAGGCGCTTGGCCTCTTGAACATGCACATGGTAGTATTTGGCTCGCAGTAGAGCTGTGTACTCCCTCCAACCAAACTGAGGATCCGCCATCCGGTCCTATCTCACAAGCTTCCACCAACTCTGTGCCGAACCCTTCAGGTAGTAAGCGGCAAGACGGACCTTGGCCCCAGCAGGCACATCCAAGGTCTCGTAGGCGGTCTCCAACTCGGAGATGTACGCCTCCAGCTTACGTGGGTCGGTCTCCCCATGAAATGACGGGGTCTAAGATCTGCCAATGCCTTGACCCAGTTGGTCTCTCGTGGCGGTGGCGGTGGGTGGTTGAACTTCGGGCTGTTGCCCCTACTGAATCGCAGCTACAAGTTGTGAGACCATTTGGGCTATGGCGGCCACTACAGCTTCGGCCATAACCTGAGCCGTAGTATTCTCGCCCTGGTCATCCGTATCTCCAGTACCGCTTCCGCGGCCTCTACCTCTCGGTCTACCTGACATCTGAATTCACACGAACATTTATTAGCATTATGCTTACACACTTATCGGTTCCAACGGTTGTAACGTGTTCCCGACAACAAGGTATCTCCACACTTGGTTAGTGGTTAACCTTTCCATAACTGCTCACTTAGGTAACTGTAGTTAGGTTTCCTAACTCGGTATATTCTTAAGCTCGGTATTCTAGTCATCAGAGCGATACTTCGCTCTGATACCACTTTTTGTAACACCCCTACATCGAACTTCACAACTAAATGAAATCGCAGCGGAAATAAATAACTAAACAATAACTAAACGCTTCGGTGCTACAACGCCGTCAACCACCCACGTGGTTGACAAGGCAGAATAAATACAAGTGTACCGGTCTGATGATCAGACTCCCGAGCATAGAACTAAAACCATAATTACATCATATACAATACCGAGTATTTAATTACATTCCTTCACTGTAAACTGCCAATATACCGCCACAGTAGTTTCAACGGAATCAAAATATAATGCCACGGGAGCACAGGCGCATCCCGGGCTCAACATTCAAAATAACCAAAAGTACAACTGCAGCCTAGAACCTACAGCCACTCTGCTTCCTCGATCCTCATCCTGCAGTAAAAATATGGAGCCCCCGAGGGGGTCAGCAACCCTTGGCTGGTATGGTTAACGCGCAGCCCATCGGCTACCGGGATACGCGCAACTACTTGTCATGATAACATGGCATTCATTTTAAACATAACATAACAAACATAATATGTGGCATAGCATCATTATTGCATAGCACAACATCACATACACAGTGGATACTCTTTCCACAATAACAAACCAAGAAGGTTAAACAACATAAGAGCCTAGAGAATGGTTCACCCTCATGTTAAGCTCGTTACACACACTCATTACCGTTCTGTTATTCGAACGAGTAACTTAAGTCACAGATGGTTCGGATATAGTGACCCGAACACACCACACAAACACATGTTCCCACTAAACCGATCATAAGTCAGAATAGGTAAGCTTTGGAGGAAGCTAGCGGGAGATCGAACGCCAAATTAAGGAGAACAATCTTAACAACATAAGAGTCGAATCTGATTCAGATATCTACTCTTAACTTACATGCATGACCGGACAACCGGATTCCTCACTTCCCAGTTAGCACTTGTTAGAAGTTCACGGTGGAACTTAACAAACAATACACAACAGGTGGTAAGTCATGTTAGACACACACAAGGGAAATGAGTCACATCATAACATCACAATAATATGAACAACGGTAAACTCATTACATGTTTAAGTCTTATAACGTCATAAACACACAGAAAAAAAAACAACACACAAGCCGGTGTAAACCGGTAGGCGACAGACTGCAAGAAAACCATACCTTGGTCCTTGCTTCGATTGATTTCCGCCGTAGGTCACTCCTATACATGTTTAAGAATGTCGGTTAATTATTTACTTAACTTCAAACTTACTAAATGTTTAACATGATTGTATGACATGTTTTTAATGCCCAACTAATCCTTCATTACCTACACTATACACCTTAGGGCTAACTACATTAGCCACATTCTTTACTTTTTTTTATATGAATTTTGGTCTGTCCGACCCACCGTCCGACCCACAACTCGGTCGGACCCTTCCAGTGGTTTTCGGGTTTGAAAAACTCAACTTGTCCAACCCATGTCCGACCCAACCATCTGGGTCGGACCATTCCAGAGATTTCTTCGACCTTTGAACATACACGTCCGACCCATGTCCGACTCACTCGACTGGGTCGGACCATTACAGAACATCTACCGCCTTACAAAACAACCATGTCCGACCCATGTCCGACTCACTCGACTGGGTCGGACCATTCCAGAACATTTACCGTCCTTCAAAACACGACCGACCGACCCATGTCCGACCCAAGTCCTCTGGGTCGGACCATTCCAGAACCATTTACTGACGCCTAACAGAGGCTTTCTGACCCAAACTTGGGTTGGACCCCTGGGTCGGACACCACCAAAACTTGCCCAAACTTTGTCAAATCTTCACCAAACTTCTCCTAAAGCCTCCTAAAGTTTCCTAACATCATTTAGTACCCTCAAACCCTCATACAACATCCATAAAATTCATTATCTATCTCCTTAACACTTACTCATTCCATACCGAAATTCCTAACACTTATGTTATTTTCTCCTTGGTTCTCTAAGTGGTGTTTCATACCTATGATAACCACTATGCCAATAATGTTTCCTCACCACTACTACATCATCTCCCAACATCTTTTCTTCCTAAACAATTCCTTAAACATCTTTACAAGTTTATAGCTTCTCATGTAACAATTCACTTCATCCCTTTTTCACCAACAATACACAAGTCCTAAATACAATCTCATCAAGAACCTTGAAATGTCCCAAAGCATTCTTTTGCATTCTAAATCCTCTAGAACATTACCTAAGCCCTTTTTACATCTTTAAACACCTTAATGCATGTTTCTTTCACTAGGAAAGCACTTAACCATTCTAAACATTTCTTAACTTATCAAACTCATTTTAAACCCTTAGAACTTCTTGTTTGTTACCTAAATTTTGACATAGGTTCTCCTAGAACATTACTAAACCAAAACACATTGTTTTCACCATCAAACAACCAAGAACACTAAAAATTCATCAAACACATTCTTATACACAAACTTCACACATATAGCACTACATCACAATATAGTGCATAATTTAAATTGCATGGCACTTAGGCCCTTAAAATGCATAAATCATAAACACTGAATTTCCCACATTATATTTGCCTTTGACCTGCAAATACACTCAACAACACATATGGCTCTTACTAAGCCCTTGAGAGCATTCTTCTAAGTCATTTTCCATTGGCTCCTTAAATCATTTTCATAAGCAATACAAGCTCATTTCTCCTAAGACTTTAAACCACATTAGGTTAGCATATTTACCTCTTTTCCTCACAACTTCTTTCTTGTTTCCTTATAAAACCGGTAAGGATGTTTGGTTGTTTATCAACTTCTAAACAATGTACAAGTAATGAAATGAGTATACAAGCTTTAAGCTTCATCTCATTGTAAACCCTAGATTACACATTGTTTTAAAAACATTATGATAATTGTTTTACCTTAGAACTTGAAGAGAGTTTGAATATCTATCAAGAGAGGACTCCACCTAGTCCTTGAAAGGTTGGAATGAAGCTAGAACAAAGCAATATAATGAACACCATTAAGAGTGATTTTCGGTCAAGATGAAAACATGGAGGAAACGTCATTTTTCTTTGAGATTCCTTACCTAGAAGCAAAGGAGACCAATAATATGTAGAAATATAAGCTCAAGCTCCTTCAATGGTGGAACTCCATGGCACCGAAATGGG